>CAMZMU010000085.1:100876875-101039061 GCA_947311845.1 Poa pratensis
TTCATGTGCTACCTTTAAACTATTCAAAACTTTATTACTCCTTATTTGTGTCAATGTTTATAGCTCATGAGGAAGTATGTGGTGTTTTATCTTTCAATCTTTTCATTTACTTCTGACAGACTTTCACCAATGGACTAGTGGCATATACATCCGCTTATCCAATAATTTGCAAAAAGAGCTGGCAACGGGGTGCCCAGCCCCAATTAATTACAACTTTCATTAATAATTCTCTTCACATGTTTTGCCCTGATTTATCAGTAAGCAACTTAATTTTGCAAATAGACACTCCTCCATGGTATGTGAATGTTGGAAGGCACCCGAGGATTCGGTTAGCCATGGCTTGTGTAAGCAAAAGGTTGGGAGGAGTGTCATCTATAAAGAAACTAAAAACATGTGTAAACAAAAGAGAAGAGGGATGATCTACCTTGCTGGTAGAGATAACGTCCTTCATGGGAGTCGCTCTTGAAAGTCTGGTTGACAAGGGGGTTAGAGTGCCCACTACCATTCGTTGACAACAACAAACACCTCAAATACTTATTTTGTGCTCTCTATATGCTTTCGAAAACCTAAAAAGCTCTAGCACATGATTTAATCCCTGCTTCCCTCTGCGAAGGGCCAATCTTTTACTTTATTGTTCAGTCAGTTTACCTACTCCTTTCTATCTTAGAAGCAAACACTTGTCAACTTTGTGTGCATTGATTCTTACATGTTTACTTATTGCACTTGTTATATTGCTTTGTGTTGACAACTATTCATGAGATATACATGTTACAAGTTGAAAGCAAATGCTGAAACTTAATCATCCTTTGTGTTGCTTCAATGCCTTTTACTTTTAATCTATTGCTTTATGAGTTACCTCTTATGCAAAACTTTTTGATGCTTGTCTTGAAAGTACTATTCATAAAAAGTTTTGCTTATATGATTCATTGTTTACTCTTTATCTATTTGTTAGCAAACTATAGATCATTGCTTGAGTCACTTCATTCATGACATGAGCCTTGCAATATATTGATCAAGATTGTGTGAAAGCATGTCTCCTCAGAAATTATTTGTTGTTATCGTTTTACCTACTCGAGGACGAGTAGAACTAAGCTTGGGGATGCTTGATACGTCTCCAACGTATCCATAATTTCTGTTGTTCCATGCTTATATTATACCATTTGCTACATGTTTTTATATACACTTCGTATCACTTTTATGCATTTTCTGGGACTAACCTATTAACAAGATGCCACAGTGCCAGTTCCTTGTTTTCTGCTGTTTTTGGTTTCAGAAAGTTACTTCTGGAAATATTCTCGGAATTGCACGAAACAAAAGGCCAAGTCCCTATTTTTCCAGCACGTACACGGAGTCCGAAGGAGAGACGAAGGAGAGCCACGAGGTGGCCAAACCACCAGGTGGCGCGGCAGTGGGCCCAGCCGAGCCTGCCTGTGGTTTGGGCCCCTCGGGGGTCCACCGACATCGCCCCTTCGCCTATTTATTCCCCGAGACGCGAAAACCCTAAAACACCGAGCCTTTCATCCAGAACATATTCGCTGCCGCCGCCGTCGTCAACCCTAACTCGGGGGGGGGTTCCTGAAGCTCTTCCCGGCACCCTGCCGGAGAGGGGAATCATCACCGGAGGGCTCTACATCGCCATGCCCGCCTCCGGAGTGATGCGTGAGTAGTTCATCCCTAGACTATGGGTCCATAGCAGTAGCTAGATGGTTGTCCTCTCCACTTGTGCCATCATGTTTAGATCTTGTGAGCTGCCTATCATGATCAAGATCATCTTATTGTAGTGCTACATGTTGTGTTGCTGGGATCTGACTTATATTGATACCTATGTGGAGCTGAATATTATATTATCATGTCTATGTCATTTGTGATCTTGCATGCTCTCCGTTACTTGTTGAAGCCTTGGCCAAGTGAATACTTGTAACTCCAAGAGGGGGTATTTATGCATGATAGTTGGGTTCAACCTCTATTTAACCTGGGATAGTGACAGCAAGTTCTAAGATTGTAGATGTGTTGTTGCCACTAGGGGTAAAACAGCAATGCTTTATTCAAGGATGAATGTATTGTTTACATTACGCACATTACTTAATGCAATTGTCTGTTGCTTGCAACTTAATACTGGAAGGGGTACGGATGTTAACCGGAAAGTGGACTATTTAGGCATAGATGCATGCTGGATAGCGGTCTATGTACTTTGTCGTAATGCCCAAATGAATCTCATAGTAGACACCACAGCTCACACATGCATGTTATATGCACTTATCAATTGTCAATTGCCCAGCTGTAATTTGGTTACCCAGCATGTTAGTTATCTTATTGGAGAGACACCACTAGTGAACTGTGGACCCCGGTCCATTCTTTTACATCTGAAATACAATCTACTGCAATCATTGTTCTCTACTGTTTTATGCAAACAAACATCATTTTCCATTCGATACGTTTAACCCTTTGTTTTCAGCAAGTCGGTGAGATTGACAACCTCACTGTTAAGTTGGGGCAAAGTAGTTTGATTGTGTTGTGCAGGTTCCACGTTGCACCGGAATCCCTGGTGTTGCGCCGCACTACACTCCTTCACCAACACCTTCGAAGCAAACCTCGTTTTCCTACTGGTTCGATTAAACCTTGGTTTCATACTGAGGGAAAACTTGCTGCTACACTCATCATACCTTCCTCTTGGGGTTCCCAACTGACGTGTGACGTACAAGCGTTGTTTCTGGCACTGTTGCCGGGGAGATATTCCCTCGTCAACTTAGAGCCACCAGTGCGCGTCTTGAAATACTTGAGAATATGCCATCCTCTCCCGTGCCGGATCTCTCTGCTGATCGCTCCGAGCGAACTGGTCCTCATGATGATCAGAACAACTACGTCAATCACATGCAGCAGCATGTGCCGCACATGTCCTCGCATGGACCTGGCTCACCAGCTCAGCAGGCCACGACCACATGCAGCTCCGATCAGCACTCTGCTGGGCCGTCTGCATCGCCTCAGCCAGAGCAGTCTACATCGCCCTTGCGTCCTGCACCTTCTGTGCCGACGGAAAAAATTCTGGAGCCGCTGGTTCCTCTGCCCCCTGATTCTTTGCGCCCTGTTACGCGTGGCCTCCGTGGTGTGCATCAACCTTTGAAACGGACTGATGGTACAGTTGCTTGGTTAGCCTCCTGTTTGGCACATGCGACTGCAGATCCGACAGCTGAGCCTCGCCATTTTCGTGCTGCCTTGAGTGTTCCTCATTGGAGAGAAGCAATGGAAAAGGAGTTTGATGCACTAATTAAGAATGACACTTGGCAACTTATTGCTCCGAAGCCTGGTGTTAATATTATTGATTCCAAGTGGGTCTTCAAAGTTAAACGACATGCTGATGGTACTATCGAAAGGTATAAAGCGCGCCTGGTTGCAAAGGGTTTTTAACAACGTTATGGGTTGGATTATGAGGACACTTTCAGTCCTGTAGTTAAACCTACAACCAGTCGCCTACTGTTGTCACTAGCGGTCACTCGGGGCTGGTCTATTCGCACTAGATGTTCAGAATGCATTTCTCAATGGTATTCTTGAGGAGGAGGTCTACATGCGACAACCTCCTGGCTTTGAAGATCCTCAGCACCCCACTCACTTGTGTCGTCTGATCAAGGCTATTTACGGTCTCAAGCAGGCTCCTCGTGCGTGGCATGCTCGATTGGCCTCAGTTCTTCAACATTATGGGTTTACTCCTTCCACAGCTGACACATCATTGTTTATTCTTCATCGTCCTGAGGTTACAATTTATCTATTGGTTTATGTTGATGATATTATAGTGCTCAGTTCATCTCCTCAAGCTATTGATCGTCTGGTGCTTGGTCTTCGGAGTGAGTTTGCTGTCAAGGATCTCGGTAATCTGCATTATTTTCTTGGTGTTGAGGTTACTCGTCGTTCATCTGGGCTTGCGTTGAATCAACGCAAGTATGCACTTGATCTCTTGCGTCGTGCTGGTATGCTCAAGTGCAAAGCTGCAGATACTCCCATGTCAGCAACAGCTAAATTGTTCAGTGCTGATAGTCCACCCCTGAGTGAGGATGACGCCACTACATATCGGAGTATTGTTGGTGGCTTGCAGTATCTCACCCTCACACGACCTGATTTGTCATTTGCTGTGAATCGGGTGTGTCAGTTTCTTCACTCGCCTACTGAAGGTCATAGGTCTGCTGTCAAGCGTATACTGCGGTTTGTTCAGAGTACTCTTGATCATGGACTTCTTCTGCGACCTTCAACATCGAGCACTATTTCTGTATATTCTGATGCTGATTGGGCCGGTGATGTAAGAGACTGGCGATCCACGGGGGGATATGCACTGTTTTATGGTGGTAATTTGGTCGCCTGGAGTGCTCGCAAACAGGCTACTGTGTCTCGCTCGAGCACAGAATCAGAGTATAAGACCGTCGCCAATGCCACTGCTGAATTAATCTGGGTTGAAGCGTTGCTCAAGGAACTTGGTATTCCACAGGAGTCTCCGCCGGTGTTATGGTGTGATAATATTGGCGCCACATATCTTTCTTCCAACCCAGTGTTTCATGCTCGGACAAAGCATATTGAAGTTGATTTTCACTTTGTTCGCGAACGAGTTGCTCAGAAACTGCTACAAGTTCGGTTTGTGCCGTCTAAAGATCAGTTAGCTGACATTTTCACAAAACCGCTACCACTTCCTATGTTTCAGGAGTACAAGCGCAATCTCAACATGTTCCCCATAGTTGAGATTGAGGGAGGCTGATAGAATAGATATCTGTCTAATTGTAGTTGGTAGAATTAGATTAGAACTGAACTTTACTGTCCGTGTTCTGTACGTGTTGTTACCTGTAATTGACCCTACTATAAATACATGATACGATGCCACGCCTGAGTTGCGTTGTGCATCGCTCCCTCAATTGATCTACTTCGTATTACAGCGTGCAGACTCCATTTTTTGATCCAAGCCATAAATATCATAAGCACACAATTTTCTACCACTTTCATGCTTTTCTTCTCGTCTCACGTCATATTTAGGCCTTCTCATGGCGACTGATACGTTTCAAACGTATCTATAAATTTTGATGGTTTCATGCTTGACTAACCTATTAACTCAATGGTCGGTGCCAGTTTCTGTTTATTTTCCCTTAATTGAGTGATCAAAGGTTTATCGAACTAGTGCACCTATACAACTGACTATTGTATTATTATGTGTGTTGGGAACACAAAAGACTTCTGGTATCTTGATTGTATGGTTGATTGAGAGGGATACATTCAACCTACACCTCCGTGAGTTCGACAAACATTGGTCACTCACTTAAGGAAAATTTGATATTGTCCTTCAAACATCTGCACTTAAAGGTACAACACTGTCTACAATAATAGAAACGTGTAGTAGACATTAGTGACTCTAAAAATTATCAAAGTGAGACAGATTTTGGAAAGTTCAGAATCCACCGCAGCGAAGTCTTCTTTTGTAATTACCGCAGTATCCAAAAAAATCTCTTCAAAGTGTAATTACCCACGTGCCAAAAATTCCTCGTGGTTCTCTCCCACCTGGCGCTCTATTTAAACGCCCCACTGAGCAGAGACTCTGCTCCTGCATCTTCGTCGATCGTCTTTTGTTCCTCTCAGGTTTCCGGCCATGGCTTTCCAGTGCCCCGTGAACTCCTCATTCGACTGCGTGCTCCTAGGTAAAACTATTAAGGCGCACGTCTCCTCTTCTTGGTAGCTGAACCGGCCCTCTCTGTTCCGCTCATGATCAAACCATATGAGCGCACGTCTCCTCTTCTTCTTTATCTAAAAAAATATGATTAATTCTTCTGCTCCGTGCATGAACACTGAAGACCTCGACGAGACTCTGTACCCGGGCGGCACCGGCATCGGGCCGGCGCTGAAGCGCAACAT
The DNA here is from genome assembly GCA_947311845.1 of Poa pratensis. Classification (NCBI taxonomy): domain Eukaryota; kingdom Viridiplantae; phylum Streptophyta; class Magnoliopsida; order Poales; family Poaceae; genus Poa; species Poa pratensis. The sequence goes on from CAMZMU010000085.1 coordinate 100,882,756, forward strand.
CGACGAGTTCCTCATGGCCAGGTTCGGCCTCGCCGCCGACAGGGCGGCCTCCGTCCGTGTCGAACTCTTCCGCACCCACGGCAGCACCCTCGCCGGCCTCATCGTACGCTCCATATTCACACGCGCACTCCAACAACTTTGCCTTGTCATTCTCTCCAAAACTATGCATGTCCCTCGCGTCGCCTTTCTCCGTTTCTGATATGCGTTGGATTTTTTCGTCATGAATATTCCTGCAGGCGCTGGGCCACGAGGTTCACCCGGACGAGTACCACAGGTCAGTTAGCAGCACGCAAACGCATACCTAAATAATTCTTGAAACTAGTCGACGATTAAGCCTCTATATGCGATCAAGCTTCATCGAGCTTATTGTTTTTGTTTCAATCCTTTGTGCAGCTGTGTGCACGGGAGGCTCCCCTACGACATGATCGCCCCGGACCCAGGTCTCGCGGCGCTGCTGCAGAGCATCCCGCAGCGCAGATCGTAAGCACATTGTTTCTCCCAAGCATTAAAATCTTGATCGTTCGTAACCGGTGGACGAGCCTCTGCTAATTGATTAATCATGCACATGCAGTTGTTCACGAACTCGGATCGGCGCACATGAAGAAGGCACTGGAGCGGCTGGGCGTCGACGAGGCCTGCTTTGACGACGTCGTGTGCTTCGAGACCATGAACCCGCATCTCTTCGTTCAGACGAACGAAGACGACGATGGTGTCAACGCCGACCGCACGGTTGTGGTCCTGAAACCGTCCGTCGAAGCCATCGTCGCCGGCCTGCGTGTCGCCGGCACAGACCCAAATCGAACGGTAATCACCTGATTATTCACCCTTACCTGGCCGCTTGAGATCATTCTGAAATCTTTTCCGTGGGTTAGCGCAAGCATCTGCTCATCAGGAATAGGGTGTGGTGTCCACCAAGGTGTTCTGACCAGTTAAAAGTGTTTTGGCGTGATAATGACCCGCCGGTCTCTCTCTATTTATATACCCAAACTAGGGTTTTGGTACATATTACATTCCGTGTACATCAAGAATAGGATGCTAACTACCGTGTACATCAAGAATAGGATGCTAACTACCGTGTACATCAAGAATAGGATGCTAACTAACCTAATACTACGGTTAGCTTAACATTCCCCCTCAATCTCATCCGACTGAAATAAGGTTGAGATTGCGTAGACACCGAGCCAATGTAATCTTTGTCAGAGGCTTGGTGAAAGCATCAGCTACCTGATCTTGAGATGAAACAAATCGAACGTCTAGAGCTCCGAGTGCAACTTTCTCCCGTACGAAGTGAAAGTCTACTTCGATATGCTTGGTGCGAGCATGAAAAACCGGGTTCGCTGTGAGGTACGTGGCGCCAAGGTTATCACACCACAGCACAGGAGCTCGAGGCTGAGAAATATGCAATTCTCTGAGTAAAGACTGAATCCAAGTGCCTTCGGCAGTGCCATTTGCAAGAGCTTTGTACTCAGCTTCTGTCGAGGATCTTGAGACTGTCGGCTGTTTCCTAGCACTCCAGGACACCAAATTAGGGCCGAAGAAAACAGCAAACCCACCGGTGGATCGTCGGTCATCGACGTTGCCACCCAATCTGCATCGGTGAAAATGCTCAGCAAGACAGAAGAAGACTTCTGAATGTGCAGACCGGTGTTAACAGTTCCTCGAACATAGCGCAAGATACGCTTGACAGCTTCCCAGTGAACTTCAGTTGGAGAGGCAAGAAACTGACATACTTTGTTTACAGCAAATGACAAGTATGGTCGAGTGAGGGTAAGATACTGTAAACCACCAACGGTGCTCCGATAACGAAAACTGCCCTCTTCATTCAGTAATCTGCCAGACTCGCGAGAAAGCTTCTCTGTTGGACTCATTGGAGTGGCGACTGGCTTGCAATCATGCATGTTGGCACGCCGGAGCAAATCCAAAGCATATTTTGCTGTGTTAGAGACATTCCCCCTGAAGTAGATGCTACTTCAATGCCAAGGAAATAGGAGAGGCTGCCAAGATCTTTCACCGGAAAAGAAGAGGCGAGCTGCTTCAGAAGACGATCAGTAGCTTGAGCACAAGAGCTGGCAATCACAATATCATCAACATAAACTAACATATATATAGTGAGATCAGCTTGCTGAAAAATGAAGAGGGAAGTATCGGCTCGAGAAGCAACAAAACCGAGCTGCTGAAGCTTGTCACTCAGACGGGAATACCATGCCCGGGAGAGTGCTTGAGTCCATAAATCGCCTTGTTGAGCTTGCAAACATACGAAGGAAACCGATGATCTTCAAATCCAGGTGGCTGCTTCATATATGCAGTTTCAGTTAAATCACCGTGCAAAAATGCATTGCTGATATCCACCTGACGCAAACTCCAGCCACGAGAGACAGCAATCGAGAGTACAAGGCGAACGGTGGCTGGCTTAACCACAGGACTGAAAGTGTCGAGATAATCAACTCCATAACGCTGAGTAAATCCCTGAGCAACGAGGCGAGCCTTGTACTTGTCCACAGTTCCGTCTGAATTTTCTTTTACCTTGAACACCCACCGAGAGCCAATGACATTGTGTCCTGGGGGACGTGGCACCAAGGTCCACGTAGAATTCTTGCAGAGAGCATCGTACTCTGCATCCATAGCCGCACGCCATTGAGAATCATCAAGAGCAGCACGGAAATTCTTTGGCTCGGCGAAGAAGGCTCGCTTGCGAGGGTCATATAGCACCGTACCATCTTTAGGAACACGGGGCACAAGTGTGTTGTCGCGACGACGCGTAGTCATCTGATGGACGGGCGGAGCAGCTGGTGGAGTAGGCCTGCGCGCCGGAGCCGAAGCAGCAGGAGCACCAAGCCCTGCCTCGGCAGGATTTTGTGTCGTGGATGACGAAGCACCCTTGTCTTCAGAGTCTGCCGCAGCAGAGAAATCACATGGGGAAGCAGCCGGCGAGGTGGGCGACGAGGCAGCGGGCGAGGAGCCGGAAGCAGCCGGCGAGGTGGGCGACGAGGCAGCGGGCGAGGAGGCGGCTGGCGACGCCGCACTCGTGTCTGCATCCGAGGAGGTACCTGCACCAGAACCAGAGCTGCTCGAGACAGTGCCATTAGAAGCTAACAAGGTTAGATCGTAATTGCGCACGTGATCATCCTGAACTACTGGCTCAAAACGAGGAAAAAGAGCAGGAGCAGGAGAAGACACGAGAGATGGATCTGAGTTGGAGGTAGGAGAGCTAGCAAAAGAAAAACGGACTCGTCAAACACCACATCGCGTGAGATATAAATCCGACCAGAAGATCGATCAAGGCACTTGTACCCCTTATGTAATGGACTGTATCCAAGAAATACGCATTGGCGAGAACGGAAATCTAACTTGTGATTGTTGTATGGCCGTAGGTTAGGCCAGCACGCGCAGCCAAACACTCGAAGAGCTGAATAATCTGGGTTTTCATTGAACAAACGAAAAAGAGGCGTGGCATTGCCAATGGTGCGAGAGGGCATCCGATTGATCAAATAGCAAGCTGTTAAGAAAGCTTCGTCCCAAAAGCGTAGAGGCAAAGATGAATGTGCTAGCAGAGCGATGCCGGTTTCGACAATGTGTCGATGCTTGCGCTCGGCGATCCCGTTTTGTTTGGAAGTGTGAGGACATGTAACACGATGTCTGATTCCCACACGTTAAAGAAACGATGGAGACGGCGATACTCACCTCCCCAATCCGATTGGACTGCACGAATTTTAGAATTCAGAAAACGCTCAACATGAGTTTGAAAACTATAGAAAGCTTTTTCAACATCAGACTTTCTTTTGAGAAGGTAGATCCATGTAAAACGACTAAAATCATCCAAGAAACTAACATAATAGCGGAAACCGCCAACAGATACACGAGCTGGCCCCCATACATCGGTGTGAATAAGTTCAAGGGGGGCCGTGGTTACATGAGACGAAAGGCTATAAGGAAGCTGTGTATCTTTGCACGCTGGCAGGAATCGCACACAAATGACTCACGACTGGGTGCACAAGCTATTTTATTCTGCCTAAGAACGGACTCGACAATGCTTGACGAAGGATGCCCGAGCCTCTGATGCCAGCGATCTGGAGGGAGCGTGACACTGGAGAGGCCATGGCGACGACCGGACTGAACTGAAGAACTCGACGACGATGGGAAGCTTGGCACCGGGTACAGACCTCCTCGAGATCTACCGTGAAGAAGAACCTCCCTCGTTGCTAGGTCCTTTACAAGAAAATAGTCCGGATGAAGTAACATAAAAGCATTGTTGTCAGAGAGGAGTTTATGTGCAGATAAAAGATGCTTGCTAATATTTGGAACATGTAAAACATTACGAAGAGATAAAGATTTGTTTGAGCCAGGAATAAAGGAATGACCAATGTGTGCAATTTTCAGACCTGCGCCGTTAGCAACGTGGACGTTGTCCTTCCCGCCATAGTTCTCGTGGACGTGCAGACGGTCGAGATCGCTGGTGAGGTGGTCTGTAGCGCCGGAATCCATGTACCAGTTGGTATCAATCTGGTAGCCGCCGCTGGAGTTCACGGCGTTGCCCGAGCGTTCCGCGCGCTCGCGGTGGTGGTTGTAGTTCTGCTCACGGTTGTTGTAGTTGTTCCCATCTTCAGGTTGATAGGAGTGGTTGAAGCGCTGGCGGCAGCGAAGGGCGTCATGGCCATACTTGGAGCAGACCTGGCACTTGACGCCGCTACCACCACCACGGCCACCACCGTTCCGGCCGCGTCCGCCGCGGCCGCCACCGGCCCACCGTTCTGGCCACCGTTGTGGCCACCACCTCCTCCATGTCCACCGCGGCCTCCACCACGTTGCCATCAGGTTGGCGAGAAACGGAGTTCCCCGAAGGGAAGATGTCGCCTGACGACGCCTGCTGCTCGAGGCGAAGTTCAGCGCTGAGGAGGTAGGCGTAGAAGGAGTTGAGGCTGACCGCGTCATCACGTGCAGTCAGAGTGGCGATGAGGGGCTCGTACTCCGATCCCAGGCCAGCCAGCATGTAGCCCAGGATTTCCTCGTCGCCAAGAGGAGTGCCGACGGTGGCCATGGCGTCTGCCAAGGCCTTCATCTTGTTGAAGTAGTCCGCAGCGGAAAGGTCCTTCTTCTTCAGGTTCGAGAGCTGGAACCTGATCTGCATGACGCGTGCCCTGTTCTGCGAGGAGAACATGGCGCTGAGGCAGTCCCACACGTCCTTGGAGGTGTGGAGACGGGTCATCTGCCCGACAAGGTCCTCGGACATGGACCCGAGCAGAGCAAGCAGAACGAGCTGGTCCTGCTGATACCAGCGAAGGAACGCCGGATTCGCCACTTGCTGGGCGTCTTTGCCGGTCCCCTGGGTGAGGGTCGGCGGCGGCTGGACGATGGTGCCGTCAACGTAGCCGTAGAGGTGCGCTGCTCGGAGCGCTGGAACCGCCTGTGTCCTCCACAAGAGGAAGTTCTCTCGGGTGAGGCGGATCGTGATCATGCCGGTGATCGAGGAGAGGGACACCGTGGTGCCGGCGGCCGCGGAGACGGCGCCGGCTTCGGCGATGAGCGCCGTGGAGAGGGCATCGGAGGCAGATGCGCTGGTGCCCGTCATGATGCGTGAGATTGGATCTTACGCGCTCTGATACCAAGTTAAAAGTGTTTTGGCGTGATAATGACCCGCCGGTCTCTCCTCTATTTATATACCCAAACTAGGGTTTTGGTACATATTACATTCCGTGTACATCAAGAATAGGATGCTAACTACCGTGTACATCAAGAATAGGATGCTAACTACCGTGTACATCAAGAATAGGATGCATGTGAGATGTAGGTGGTCTGGGAGAATGCATATTGATGCGGAGGTCATAGAGGAAGATGGTTTTAAATGGAGATTAACAGGTGTGTATGGTGAGCCTAGTTCGGAAAAGAAGACGGAGACATGGCGTTTATTGAGGACTCTTCATATGCAAGAAAAGCTTCCCTGGGTCTGTATAGGTGATTTTAATGAGATCTTATATAGCCATGAGAAACAGGGAGGGGCACCTAGAAGTGAAACTTGTATGCAGAATTTTAGAGATGCTTTGTCGTTCTGCGAGCTCCATGATCTGGGTTTTGAAGGGGATATATTCACTTGGAGAAATAATAACTATCGGATTGAGGGTTATATTCGTGAGCGGCTCGATCGCGCTGTTGCAAATGATGCCTGGCGCACCCGTTTCCCGGGGTATAAAGTTGTGAATGGTAATCCTGGGCATTCAGACCATAGACCAGTCATCCTTATGGTCGATGGAGGAAGACCACGTACCAGGAGAGCACCACAGGATCCATGCAAGCGCTTTGAGGCACGCTGGCTGAAGGAGGACGAGTGTGATGCACGTGTGGAGAATGCATGGGGAGTGGCACAGGCTAGAGGGGCGGTTGCGGTGCATGATATTCTCAAAGTGGTGTCGGCTGAGCTTCATGACTGGAGTCGGAACATCTTAGGCGATCTGAATAAAAGAATAAAAAAGATCAAGGGAGAGTTGGAGGAGTGTAGGCGACAACCACTGTCCGAAGCAAGTGTACGTAAAGAGCAAACGCTGAGATATAGATTGGAGAAGCTAGAGGAACAGCTAGATATCATGTGGCGGCAGAGAGCCCATGTAAATTGGATGGAGAAAGGAGATCGCAACACAGCTTTTTTTCACTCATGTGCATCCGAAAGAAAAAAGCAGAATACAATTACAAAACTAAGAAACGATGATGGAGGGGTGGTGGAGGGGGAGGAGGGCTTGAAGGCTCTCGTAACTAACTATTTTTCTTCCTTGTTTACCCCCATGGCAGGTCTGGACCAAGCAAATTTACACCATTGATTCCAGCCCGGGTTACAAGTGAGATGAATGAAATGTTGTGTGCGGATTATACAGCTGAAGAGGTTAAAAAGGCTTTGGATGGCATTGGTGATCTCAAGGCCCCTGGCGCGGATGGCATGCCAGCTCTCTTCTATAAGAAGTATTGGCATTTGGTGGGTGACAAGGTTGTGCAGGAGGTTTTGCACGTGTTGCATGGCGGCAGTATACCGGAGGGATGGAACGAAACCCTAGTGGTTCTTATCCCAAAGGTTCAGAACCCAGAAAGATTAAAAGATCTTCGCCCTATTAGCCTATGCAATGTGGTGTACAAGCTCGTGTCCAAAGTGGTTGCCAACCGGTTGAAATGCATCTTAGGTGAGCTGATTTCCCCTAACCAGAGTGCCTTTGTGCCGGGTAGACTAATCTCGGACAACACCATTCTAGCATATGAGATGACGCACTATCTGAAGAGGAAGCGGAAAGGTAGAGTGTATCATGCAGCACTAAAATTGGACATGAGCAAAGCATATGATAGGGTGGAATGGTCATTTTTGGAGCTTGTATTGTCTCAGCTGGGGTTTCATAGCAATTTCATTGCCCTTATTTCCAAGTGCATGCGAACGGTCTCTTATAGGTTCAAAGTGAATGGTGCATATACAGACACGGTCCTCCCTGGGCGAGGATTACGGCAGGGAGACCCCATATCGCCGTACCTTTTTTTATTGTGTGCAGAGGGCCTCTCAGCCTTGCTTAATCGGGCGGACATGGAGGGGCAGCTGAAGGGTATAAAAATTGCTAATGGGGCACCGTCTATAAATCACATCTTGTTTGCTGATGATTCTCTATTGCTGTTTGAGGCGAACCATGATGGGGCGATGAAGATCAATTCAATTCTTCAAACATATGAGTGGTGGTCTGGGCAAATGGTGAACCGGGAGAAGTCCTCTATCCTTTTCAGTACAAATACACCCAGAGCAAAGAAGGAGGAAATAATGAATATTTTGGGTTTGCAAAAGGAAACCACGGAGGGGAAGTATCTTGGCCTACCCATGTATGTTGGTAGATCAGTGAAGAAATGCTTCCAATATTTGAAGGGCAAAATTTGGGCACGGATTTGTGGCTGGAAGGAAAAGTTCTTATCTAAGGCTGGGAAAGAGATTTTAATTAAGGCGGTGGCACAGGCAATCCCCACGTACGCTATGGCGTGCTTTGATCTCACAAAAACCTTGTGTGATGAGATTGGCCATATGGTGTGTCGTTATTGGTGGTCGCAGCAGGACGAGGAACGGCGTATGCATTGGGTGAGCTGGGAGAAGATGACGAGGCCGAAAGAGCAGGGAGGACTGGGGTTTAAAGACCTACACACTTTCAATCTTGCGATGTTGTCAAGACAAGTTTGGAGGCTGATGCAAGTGCCAGATTCCCTTTGTGCAAAGGTCTTGAAAGCTAAATATTATCCAAACTCCTCTATCCTTGATGCTACTGCAGTCCAAGGTATGAGCTACCTATGGCGAGTATCTTAAAGGGGCTGGACATAGTCAAGCAAGGCATGATATGGCGTGTGGGATCCGGCGAGAACATTGCGATCTGGGATGACCCGTGGTTGCCTAGAGATTCGTCGAGGAAACCGTTAACTCGGCGTGGTAATCAGATTTTGTCCAAGGTGGTCGAGCTAATTGATCCAATAACAGAGAAGTGGGATACCCAGCTAGTTGAACAAACCTTCTGTGCTGAGGATGCGCGAATTATTCTACAGATTCCTATCTGTGACCAACATGATGATTTTATAGCTTGGCATTTCGACACAAAAGGTTTGTTTTCAGTGAGATCAGCCTACCGTGTGCACCAAAATCTGCATAGAGATCGGATCCCTTTGGAGATAGGCGAGTCATCCAATGATCCACTGTGGCGAGAAGAAGTGTGGAAGGGAATCTGGAAGATAAAATGCCCAGCGAAGGTGCATCATTTTATGTGGCGCCTCTGCCACAATAGCCATCCTATGAATATGAATATAAGCCGAAGGGGTGTGGACCTTGATACAAGATGTGTTGTCTGCAACAAGTACTTTGAGGATGGGGGCCACCTATTCCTAAGATGTAAGGAAGTCAAGGCTTGTTGGCGATCGTCTTTGCTGGAACAAGTTCGTGTCAGTTTGCTTGACTGCTCAACCCCAATGGAATTGGTGGAACGTATTCTCAAGCTGCCAGAGGAAAGGAAGCTACGTACCATATGCCTACTCTGGTCGTGGTGGTCTGAAAGGAACAAAGCCAACCATGGAGAGCGGCGTCTAAATGCAGATGAATTCCAGAGGCAAGTCTGGCACGAAGTGGGCGAGTGGAAAACTTTCTTTGGAAAGAAAAACACGCCTTGTTTGCCTATGACACAGCAATGGAAGCCACCGCCGATGGATTGGGTCATGATTAATTTGGATGGTTCCTATGTTGCTGAAAATGGCACGGGTGGCTGGGGATGCATTGCTCGAAACAACGCCGGGCAAGTCCTGTTCGCAGCAGCTGGCAGCTTTGTTCACCTGTCGGAGGCTTTGCATGCTGAAACTGCTGCCCTACTGAAAGCTGTTGAGCTAGCTGAACAGCACGGAATGGGCAGGGTTGTTTTCTCTACTGACTGTCTTAGTTTACAGCAGGCCATCTCCTCAAACACTCACGATCAAGCACCTTTGGGTACACTTTTCAGGGAAGCAAAGTATTTGCTGAATCTGGGCTTCATTGAGTACCAAATCGTCTTTAAGCCTCGTTCTTGTAATATTCCAGCGCATGTGCTGGCAAAACTGGGTACGACTGAGGTCTTTGGTAACCATGCTGTGTGGTTTACCGACCTCCCGATTGATGTAGCCCGTGCAGTGGCCGACGATGTTGTCGAGTCCACAGTTTAAATGGAATGCCAGGTGTTCCCGTCAAAAAAAAAAAAAAAGAAGAAAGAATAGGATGCTAACTAACCTAATACTACGGTTAGCTTAACATGACCGAATATGTTTCACGATCTTTCATAGTATAGTTCTTACGGGATATATTGGTATATAAATTGATGAAGAGAGAATCTCCTGATTAACAGATCATGTGGGATCAGGTGATTCCGTTTATCGGATAAACCGAATCAGCCTAATGGATAGTGACATCACGTGGAAGAGGCAAACAGAAACTTAGCAGCTAATCCCCTAACCGGCACTTGCTTTCGATGAAAGATTATTAGTACTTTTTTTTGGAAAGAACTTATAAGTTTTCATCCGCCTCCGGAGGAGGAGCCGGCGTAGGAGCAGGAGCCGGCGCCGAGCAGGAGCTGCCGTCGCCGCTGTGGCCCGACCAGGTGGTCGCCGTGAACTCCTTCGACTCCTGGCGCGCCGAGCAGGCGGCCAACCAGCTCAGACTCGGCTACGAGGCGGTTGGCAACGCCGTCGAGGCCGCCGTCCTGAAGGCCTCCCTCGAGACTGCGGAGCGAGACGTTCGCTGCCGCGCCTTCATGGCCGCCGAGCGCGCGGCGTACGCGGACCTCAACGCCGTGGCCGCGGAGCGGGAGAATCCGGCCTCGATGGAGGCCGCCCAGCAGGCGGTTTACGAGGAGCTGAACCGGGCGCGCGAGGCCAGGCAGGCGGCAGCAGCAGCTGTGAGTGATGCGCGCGAGGCGAGGCAGGCAGCAGCAGCGGAGAGTGATGCCGCAGCTGCAAGGGCTGCCAGGGATGACATGCGCCGGGCGGCGAGCGCGCTCCGGCAGGAGAGGCGTGTCCGCTCGCGCCTAGCCCAGGAGAGCCAGAAGACCTCCCTGGCAGGACAGGCGCCCCGCTTCGACGACGAGGCAGGCCAGGGCGGCGGAGTTTAGATTAGGGTTTAGCTTAGGGCTTAGGGTTTAGATTAGGGTTTAAATTTCAATCGTTTAGTTTAAATTTAAATCGTTTAACTTCGAATCGACTAAATTTCATGTCGTCACAATGTTTTTTGAACGCCCCCAAGGTGTTCGACAATTTGCGCTCGTTTGGGGTGGCCCTTTGGGGAGTACCGCTGTGGGCGGCCTCTAAATGTTACCCGGACACATATCCGGCACCTCCAAAGGAGGCCCAATTGGGGGGTGACGGACACACATTTAGAGGCCCCGGTGGAGATGCTCTTACGCGCTTCATTTGTGCTCTTGCTCGATCATATAACTGATACAGTTCATCTCGTCCTGCTCTGTCAGCTCTTCCTTGACGACAGCGAGAGGAACATAGCCGCAGGAAAAGCTCTCGGCCTCCGCACAGCTCTGGTAATTATGCCAACGATCCCAGTCGATCTCCCTGTTTAGTCACCTCCGTGTGAACCAGTGCTCGATAGAACAAAAACGTGACGCATTTTGTGTTACACGACCAGCTAAACGACGCTGAAAGTCTCGTGGCGCCCAGTCAGCTCACGGTGATGTTGCTGTCAGTCGTTGGATGGATAGGTCGTTATCTATCATGTAGCCGGTGCACGCTGATTAATTAGAGAGCCATTATTTCGACAAGCCTGTTTTGGGTAGAGTTCCATTAGGCCATTTGCGCTCTCATATATAATATACTAGATGATACCCCCTGCGTTGCTACGGGACCATGTAGCAATTATTTCTAATAATAAAGCTTAGAAATGTGTATCAAAATACATGTATATACGAAAAAAGTAACATTGGGGTTCACACATTTTCCAACCATGTCAAGATACAAAATTTGGCCATATATTAAGAATTGCTCAATACTAGTACGTCGCTCCTTTTGAGAATATAATGGCAGCCGGAAATTATTTGATGTTACTCTCAGAGTTCCGAATGTAAAGATACATTATTTACATCATGTGCAGGTAGGTGTAACTGCTTCCCACTCTACTCAAAAGCTTTTTAAGCCAAATATTAACAAATAATGTATCTTCAGTATTCATATGAGGTCTGATGGGAAACACCTGTTAAATAATAATAGGCAACATGTCAAATTCATATCGATGCAAGCAACAACATGAAGCAAGAACATGTAAACATATCCATCGTGCGAAGGTAGGCCTATTGCTTCCCACTCTACTCAAAAGCTTTCTAAGCCAAATATAAAGAAATGATGTCTCATCATAATTCATATCAGACCGGATGGCAAACACATGTTCAATATAATAGGCAATATGTCAAACTCATATCGACGCAAGCAACATCAAGAATCAAGAACGGGTAAATATATCATTGCGGTATCCAAGTAATGCATAGTATTTCAAAACTGATTTACGATATATACATATAAATTCTACAGCTGAAAAAGATAATTTTATGGGTACCAGAAATAAAATGACAAAACATGGAAAGATATGTTACTATTGAAGGCCAAACAGAAATATATAGAATATGTCAAAGAGCAATTGCAAACCTGTAAAATAGAATTGATCCGTTGAAGAGAAGCACTGCACAATGAACACACTTAATTTTCTCTTCTTATTGCCTAGCCCGCCGCTTTCTAACCATCAGCTATAAACCAAATCATCTACAACAAATCTGTAAGTGATTTGGAACACAATTCATGGAGATATTCTACATGGGGATATGTAAGCACAAAAAAAAGATTCTCGTCAAAAAAATTGCAAAGTAGTTGCATAGATCTGGGGAACACCGATAGAGAATAATGCCTCGCAAAAAAAGAAAGATTGAGGAAAATGAACAGGTACGTAGATTAGATGATCACCGAGTCATTTTCTGTTTTTGCATACTATTGATCATCTTCCTTCTCCTACAACATCCAATAAGACTTCAAAAGTGTTAAGATACTGAGACCGCATACACACACCCAAATGAACTGATAAAGCCGAATAAAGCCAGCGGTCGAAGAAGGCCAAAATCCAGCAAACACATGGAAGGGGATCATCATCTTCGTAATAGCAGATTATGGTCATGCGTTCGGTGCAGGATCTAGAGTAGCGGAATTGGTGGTGAGGTTGCTCTCAGTGAAAGCAGAGTTGGTCCAGAAGAGACGTGCTAGAATTTGGAATATATAGGAATGAGAGGAAAATGGGGAGAATGAATAAGGGAAGGGGAAGGGAGAGGAGAGGAATAGGACAACGTCGCTTCGTTTTTTACAGATGGAAGATCAATAGTAATGTGCTGACGTGGGATTTAGTTCCGTGGGCTATTTTTCTAATCTCATAGCTGTTTGTAGCTAGAAATTGTCATGGGTGATTTGCATGATTAGGAATAATTGTAGCTGACATGGATGATTAGACCAATTAGAGGCTTGATGATGTGTATGCCTTGCATGTTGAGAGAAATCAGCTAGTGGGTTCTCCTATTTAGATAGAGAAGATATGGATATTATCGCCTGCTTTGGCACGTGAAAGCTTCGTGGCTATTATTGCCTGCTTTTTAACCACATTTTGTATGGTTTTTTGATCCGGTTTATCTAATTAACTGGATCAATTCTATTCTTCTATAATGCAATGCGAGAACTCCCCGCCCTGGTTCTAAAAAAACTTCGTGGCTAGTATTGAAAACACAGAACAAGAACAACACCAAGAAAAAAATACCTCCAACGGAATACACCACTTTCGTTCTCTCAAACTAGTAATCATTTGCCATCGCATCGATCAAATTGTGTTTCCTTTGTCTCCGGTCTATTGATAATGTGTCTAATCCATGTTTTAGTACAAACCACCGTCGTCAATGGGTCGACCTATAAGAGCTTCTCCACCTAGGATCCCAATAATGTGTCTCCTACTCCTGAAATATTGTCCGGTGTGGAATGACCGTACGCACGGCATGGCCCAGCGGTGCCCCCAAACAGACCGGACAAGCATCTTTCGTGAAATTTATTTTTGTAATCAATGACAAACATAACACACTTGCCTGTAGGGTGGTGCATAAAGTTCTTGAATGGATCCCTCGATCTTCTGTGGGCGCCGACACATCAAGCCACATAAAAAAATACTCCCTCCGTCCCAAAATAAGTGTCTCAAGTTTGCGCAGATACATTCACTTTTGAGCAAACTTGAGACACTTATTTTTGGACGGAGGGAGTAGTATCAATTAACCTACCGAGTGCTAGAATGGATGACAAGTGAGTCGGTCCGACGTTCCAGACATGTCGAGGAACCCCGAGCCGACTTTGAAAATTAAGGACAAACAAGGCACATACACTTCTTGGATGATTTCGTGTGTGGACCTCATTGTGCATATGGTTAGGGCAATTGGGGATTCCCGTAGAGACTCTCTAATCTAATTTAGACACATGAAAATCACACATCGAAGCTAACATTGTTTAGAGAAACTTAATACTCTTTGGCGGATGAATTTGGCAAGCAGGTCGGCAAGAGCGTGAGGAGCAAGGAGGCTGACTACGCCCTAGAGAGTATCAGCAACCTCCGGCAAGCAATCCCAGAGATTTGGGGCGTTGATGTCGACGGCGAGCTGCAGACAGACCGCAACGTCGAGAAGATTAAGAGCATGAGTCAGCCCACGTCAATAGAGGGCTAATTGCGTCCTAATCTCCAACAATCGAGAGATCCAAGGTGTCAATAACGTGTCACTAATAAAGCTCTCTGATGTATAATCATGTAAATTAAGTTATGTTTCTATTCCTGACTGGAAGCGAATCGTACATCCATGTACCTAGTTGACAGACAAGTGTGTACGGTGCTAATCAGCACTGTATTTGTAAAGCAAAGCAATTAAGTGTATGTACTTAACTTCTAACTGCAGTGTGTGCCTCTACATATAAATCTACTTATATCTGTTTGGAATGAGCTATATACACTAGTAGTCCCACAACTTGTCATGAATGTGCAAATTAGTCCCACAAGTTGTAGAACGGGGTGTGGTAGTCCCATAACTTTTTTAGGATGTGCAAAACTAGTCCAAATGAATCTGGTACTGACACGTGGCGACGTCGTTTTTACAAAAACAATCCTAAAACAACCCTATATAATTTTTCCTAACAGCGTATGGCCTCAATAATGATTTACCGATGTGGGCCCACCTTCCAAGCGGAGATGAAAATATATAATTTTTCCTAACAGCGTATGGCCTCAATAATGATTTACCGATGTGGGCCCACCTTCCAGGCGGAGATGAAAATTAAAATAAGAAGTGTGTACGAGGATACTCAAACTCACGCCCTACCAGTTATCGAACGCAACAGCAAACCAATACACCAACAATCTTTTATGCTTTAAATAGATCACGTATGTTAATTAACCTTACGTAGTCTTTTCAAAGTGAGAAAGTTCTATTGGGTAACAAGGCGGGGTGATTAATTCTGAAATATCCGTAAGGGTATTTCATTTCTGCTGTTAGCATAGACCGCGTAGCTTTTTGGTAACATAAGACACCGCGGATTGATCCACGCGCATGTCTACCCAGTAAGCATGTATCGAAAAGAATTGTAGATGGCCTAGATTTTAAAATTACAATCTATCCAAGTCTAATACTCCTACATTGTTGTGCCGCGGTGCGGGTGCCCGTCTCAATGCTGAGATACCGCGTGAACAAGATCATTCTCTTCTTCCTCACAGTGAGTCCGGCCGTGAGTGTTGCCTCGTCAAAATAACACATTCACCGAAAACTTCTATTTCTACTTGAGTATTTCTCATCTCGCTTTAAAAATAGTGAATGTTATCTCTAAAAATGGAATGTTTTTTTTTTCATTTTTTTGCACGAATTCCCTCTAAAAATTCAGGAACAAAATCTCTAGAGGCCAATTTCTACTACTCACGAAATGTAATAGCCGTTCGGATATTTTAAGCGTAATCAGCACGCACACTCTTGTTGCACAAACAAGGTACATTTTTCTCAGTTTGAAAATATTACATGCGGGTAAATAAGGCGAGCGATCATTTGACGACATCAAAAAACTAGGTTGCAGTGGTTTGCTGGTTCGTTCTGTAAGTTGGTCGTGAGTTCGAGTACCCCCAGATGCTCATTTCCGATTTTAATTTTCATCTCCACCTGGAAGGTGGGCCCACATCCATAAATCATCATTGAGGTCATACATGTTTGGGAAAAGTATATAGGATTGTTTTTGCAAAAAAGACGTCGCCACGTGTTCGTACCAGATTTATTTGGACTAGTTTTGCACATCTAAACAAGTTGTGGGACTACCACACCCCATTCTACAACTTGTGGGACTAATTTGCACATCCATGACAAGTTGTGGGACTACTAGTGTATATAGCTCGTTTGAAATTGTAATTTATCATTTCTGATGACATGGACGCGTAAGACAGATTATATCTAGATCAATATGTCGAACGATCTGTAACAAAGCTTTGATTTAAGTTTTCTTAGAAATACTCATATTAATTTACTACACTAGGAGGGAAGTTCTGATTTACACAAGGTGAGATTCCAAACCTGATATATCGACCGACTTCAATCCGAAACAAAAAAACAACCTACATATGACCCCTAATACGTACAAGCAGTATATATCTTAGGCGACGATGGGTTTGGGTGGCATCTCCTCGCCGGCGAGGAAGTGCGCGAAGAGCTGGCTGGCCTGCACGGGCGTGACGGTGGGCACCATGTGTCCGGCGCCACGGATGGTGACGAAGGTGAGACCATCGTAGACCACGGTGTAGCCGCCGACCTGGTCGCTGGTGAACCACTCCCTCCACTGCTTCTTGGTGGGGAGGCCGAGCTTGCGGAGCGCGTGGCGGGTGGAGGTGACAGGCACGCGGGCGTCGGTGTCGCCGCTGTACACCCAGACGCGGAGGCCGGCGTCGACCATCTTCTTGATCACCGGCAGCGTGGAGGCGTTGGAGTCCTGCCAGTGCTGGAACAGCGGGTGGCTGCAGGCAGACCAGCCGTAGGGGATGCTCCCCGTGGTATTGGCGTGCAGCGCGTCCTGCACGTCCCGGCGGTTGAGGTAGTCCGAGACGTAGTTGTCCAGGCACGGGTCGTAGGCGTTGTACCGCGGCCGGAGGGGCCTGTTGTTGTTTCTGTTGGGAGACCGGCGGTGGAGCGGACGCGCCTGCTTGGCCTTGGAGCTGGTGGTGTCGGTGCAGGAGGGCGTGTAGAGGCTGTAGATGTCGATGTCGTTGAAGGCCTCGTAGAACTCGTTCATTGCGCTGTCGCAGGCGGCGGCGGTCGGGTTCGGGGACGATGAGGAGAAGTCGCTGCTCTGGCCAGCGTCGAAGCGGCAGTTGTTGGTGATGCTGGCGTAGAGCTCGTCCGAGATCACGGCGTGGTCCCAAGCATAGTCCACCATGCCGCGGTCGTCAGAGTCCTCGTCGATCGCCGCGTTACCGATCTTAGACAAAGATATAGAAACAGTTCAGCATCGCTGTAAGAGAGATAAGCATCATGTTTTCGGTTTGTTTTTATCTTGATTATTGTTATATATGTACCATGAATCCTTTGAAGTTAATGTGCCTGCTCTTGTGCACCTTCTTGTTCTGTTCCACGATCTTCGCCGCGAGGTTGGGGACATAATGCCCTGCGATGAAAAGATAACAGATTTGATTAGATTTAAGATCACGAGATTAGTTGTTAGGATTAATGTTAAGAGCTAGTAGGAGCAATCACCGGCGTAGCTCTCTCCGGCGATGTAGAAATCGTGGCCCTTGAACTGCGGGAACCTCTCGAACCAGTTGACAAGGAACGTGTACGCGTCATGAGCTGCACGAACGCACGACGTCAAGAGTAAGTTAGTTAGAGAAAGACTGGGGAAAACAGTACTGCCATCCTCGCAAAAAAATAGGAGGATATATTGGATAGGTACCAGCGAGGTCGTCGCCGAATCTCTCTAGATCGACCGTGGTGTTTGTGTAGGAGAATCCGACGCCGGCAGGTTGCTCCAAGAACAGCAGATTCGCATCTGAGAAGTTGCACAAGAAGATAATAGGTAAGGTTCCCAAATTCAATAATATTTGAATCTACGTACATGATTTGATGGCATACGTTGCGATAAAAATTTGTCTGTCATGTATACCTTTGTTCCATGCGTTGGGGTTGAGCCTAAGCTCAGGGGTTCCCTTCTGGATCAACAATGGCCCCAGCTCCTCCAATGCTCCGAATCCAAGCGACGAGCATCCAGGCCCTGCATCGAAGTAAACACGTGAGCTACGACAGATTTCATACAAGTTCACCGACTCTACATCGGATCGAGTAGATGCGTATTGCGCCATGAAAACTATACGTACCTCCGTTGAGCCAGAGGACGAGGGGCTTCTTGCTGACGTCGTGGGTGGCCTCGAAGAACCAGTAGAAGTGGGCGCGGCCGTGCGTCTCGTTCACCGTCACGTACCCGGAGAAGTGCCGGAACCCGACCTCCGGCTGCCCCGGCAACCCCTGCACGAGGTCAGCCTGCTGCCGGTCGAACACCTTCCCGTACCCGTCGCCGCTGTGGTGGTGCCTCGCCTCCGCCACCGTCGTCGCCGAGACCAAGGCGACGGCGAGCAGGAGGACGAACGTCGCCGCCGTCGTCGACATTGCTAGCTGCTCGAGGTTTAAATCGATCGAGCCGTGATCGCACGACGGTTTGGTTCCTCCGGGTGTCTCTGTCGACGTGCGTATATATATGGCAGCTGGTTGGGATTTTCGTTTACTGCTCCAGATCAGATTTCGCGCGTGCTGTGGCTGGAATCGTGTGCTCTGTTTGGATAGAGATTAAATCTTTTCGCGGGAAAGAGATAGAAAAGGATCTCTGTTGCACGGCTGGCGGTTGTGAAATAGGAGATCGATTTGCTTGCACAATATGAAGCGATCAATGTTTGTTAAGTGCACGTATAGATACGTGCACTTAACAATATGAAGCGGTTGTGAAAATTAGTCTATTATTCTAAGCTGTATCTGGACCGATTACAGCGCCAGGTTGTTTGAGGAATCCAGCTCCTAATTTCATGCGATCCGTTGCATGTAGTAGCAGGGATAACGAATTGAATTTGAATCGCGGATATGTTGTTGCACTGATTGATTCGGTACCGCGAGTCCGCGACACCTGACATGCTACACCAATACTGTACTGTACCTTGTGACGTGTACGTCGACCAATACGGTACAGTAGTCAGTTTGCCATGACACGCTAGCCGAGTACAGAAGAAGTACAGTACATGCTGAAAGGACGCGGGTTCACTCGACCACAACCACAATAAAGAGATTCATAGCCAATGGCAGTTGCTGACATTGGAGCTTATCCAATTAACACATAGAATAGGGTACAGTCCCTAAGATTGCCCATTGTGGGAGTATGGTGCCATCACATAGCGTTTCCCTACAAAACTACTCTAAAAAAATTAAATGAAGATCTTTATAGTATCACACCTATATATGACACTACCCACTACGGACCTAATGATATAGACTAGTAAAATACGCATGTTATTAATAGTCTAAGGCATGCATCAATAATGGGCGTCTTTAAAAATATGTTACCATATGGGTAAAAAATAACTTAAGAGACAACTAGATAGATGCATTGTCTTTTATGGCTTTATCTAAATTTAATAATTTGGGAATAATACATACTCCCTCTACTTATATTTTATTCAGCTAGCCATACTTTTAAATTGACCAACCTTATAGGAAAACGAATTAGTATTTACATCACAAAATTAATATCACTAGATCCATCTTGAAATGTATTCCTCCCTATCAAAATATAAGACTATCTAAGCTTTTTAGATTTTTCTTGACTCGTTACTAAATGAGTAAATCAACATACTAAAACATGTCTACATAAGTACAAATCAGGACAAAACTAAAAAGTTTAGAAAGACTTTCATTTTGGTATGGGGTGAGTAGTTTAATAATGACTAATTTTATGTCATATATAATGCCACTTTTTTATAAAGTTGATCAAGCTTAGAATAGTTTAACTTAGGACAAAACTAAGCGCACACTTATTTTTAGGGACGGAGGGGTACATATGATTGGGCTAATAACTCTTTTCCATACAGCTAATTGTAAGGGTTGTATGTTTGGCATGTGATAATGCACGTTATCATAAGAAAAATAAAAACTTGAGAAACAACTATAGCTCAATGCATTGTATGTATCTGGACAGATTACAGCGCCATGTTTTATAGGATTCCAGCTGCCAATTTCATGTTCCTTGTATGTATAGCAAGGATAATGATTTCAGTTTGAATCGTGGATATGTTGTTGCACTGATTGATTTGGTGCTGAGATTCCTTGTCTAGACAACCGCTGTACCGTGTGACGTATGCGTCGATAAATACGGTACATATAGCCGGTTAGCCATGACACGTTAGCCGAGTACAGAAAAGTACGGTACATGCTGAAAGGAGGTCACTCAATCACAAACACTATAAAGAGGATCCTAGCTAATGGAATTTATCCGATAAACATATAGCATAGGGCCCCTGATATGTGCTCACAACAAAAAAAATCAAAATTGTCTTACCTCCTACGAAATATTGGTGTAGAAAAATCCATAGAAATGTGAGATGGTTCATTCGTTTGAACCAAATAGACTCTATATCATAAACCAGTTTTAATTTTTTTTCATATGTGAAAACAAGTTTCTAAAAATTCTAATCTCAAGATTATATTCAATTTATAATCCATGAGATCTCTAGGATGCTCGACGACAAAATCTTGCCGAAATCAGCATCAAATTTGGCTTATACATGCTCATCATCGATTTCCATAGAGGGGTACCATACATCTTCGACTGGGAGGTCATATTCGCCGCCTTTAGCGGTGCGATGACCCGGCGCTAATGGCCGCTACAAAATGCAACCCCATAGAAAATTATTGTTTTTAGTACTTTTTTTTTATTAGGTTTCTACTTATTTTTATAGCCCAGTTTAGCATTGCAAAAAGACAATTCGTTTATTCAAATCTGAACATTTTTCAATCTTAACATTAAAACTTTATTTTTCAAATATAAAATTTTCAAATTAAAATGATTTTTAAAATATGAACTTTTTATCGATTCTAAGGAAACGTTAAAATATGGACTAGCGGGGGTTACCACGGCAAATCCCATGGGCCATGGTCATGGTACCTAGGGTTTCGTGTGAAGGGGAAGAATATGGTAGATCTAATAGAATCATCGGCTGGCGAGTAAGGATTTACACAGGTTCAGGCCAAGAAAATAATACTAATACTCTACTTTCTACTTGCCTGATATTGATCTCGAGGTGTATAGGTATGTTATAATGGTGATTCAGGCAAAATACGATCTCACTGGGGTTTGATGTATGCATGAGAACGTACCCTAGATCAGCGGCCCTCTCAGCCTTTATATAGCAGGTTGCATCTCGGAAGTTCACGACCGATTAGATTTACACGTAAAGAAAGCTCAGACCGCGCCATGGGCTATACTTGTCTTGAGGCGAACTTCTTGGCGGTGGGCCTCCATGCTGGGCTTTCTTATGGGGCCGTATGTAGGCCACCAGGTGTACTGTTGGCTACGTGCCAACGTCACACCAGGTATGTCCGGGTAGGCCCACGTCATTGGACATTTTTTAATCATTTTTTTCCATAGATTTTATAGAACTTCACATATCTCACAAATACTTTCGAAAAACCTAAACCAAACGTAGAAAAAAGGAAGAAAATGGAAAAGAAACATAAACAAAAAAAGAAGGAAAAAAGACAACGAAAAAAAGAGAGAGAAAATGAAATAACGAAAAATACATAAAACATGCAATTGGACCGGCCCATTTGCGACGACGAAGGTGTGCGGGGTCAGTCTCCTCCACGACAACCTGCCATCAATAGTATTTTCCTCCTCGACCTCGAGGTGCAGCATCGATCCATGGCTTTCACTCGCCTGCAACTACCGGCCCAGCTGCTCACCTAAGATCTTTTGCATCTAGACACGTAGCACAACAAAACCTAACCAACAAATGTTGCCTCCGTTTGTCCACCTAAAGCATACCCCTGGTGTACCGCGCGCTCCACCCGCCTTTACTATTGGATCGACTCATTTACCTTCAGCTCGTTTTTTTTTCAAATCTAGAAAGATTCTAGCAATTATGGTTCTCTTTACTTCTTATTTACTCGTTTTCTCTCTTTTGGTCTTTTTATATGATTATTTTTTGTTCTTTCCGTTTTCTACTCTTTTGAATTCATCAACATGTATGTTTTTTGAAATGTTTCATTTTTAAAATATATTTTAAATTGTTCAGATTTTGAAAAATGTTCATATTTTGAAGGCGTTCCACATTTGAAAAATATTCATTTTTTAAAATGGTCCTGATTTTTAAAAATGGTTTAGATTTGAAAAATGTTCATTTCTTAAAATGATTCGTATTTAAAAATAATAATTTTTAAATTCATGAAGCATTTTGAAATTCATGAACCTTTTTTCGTGATTTTTTGAAATTTATAAGGCGAACAAAAGAATACAGAACCGAAGCTGGTGACCAAACTCTGTGGGCTGGCCAACGGGGAAGCTCTTAAGGCGTTGTGCGTGAAACGAGCGCTTGAAGCTCGCACGTAGCAAGGCGCAGCCCGTCAGAACCACCAGGCTGGGCACGACATGTACATGACCTTAGCCCAATTGCAACAAATGCACTTCTGATCTGGATAGCGATGCCATTTCTGGATAGCGAGCCTTGAGTTGAGTATGGCTTTTTGGAGGCCGACCTACATGTAGCTCGGTTTTCAAAAAAAATTGAATCCTTCCAAAAATCAACAAAACATCAGAGGTGTACATAAATTCGAGATATACCGCTACAAAAAGTTTCAACTCCAAATTCGTAATACGCTGGGCTACACAAAAATGACAAATCTGACAAAAAATTCGAATTTGTCAAACTGTGTATTGTTCCGGATCTAGATCTGCGTATTTGTCTTTTTTCTCCAGCCCAAAATACAAAGAATTTTTAATTAAAAAATTGCACAACAGTAAATCTCAATATTATCTACACGTATGATTTTTTGAGTATTTTTTTAAACCGAAAAATTTAGATTGAATTTTTTTGAAAAACCGAGCTACATGTAGCTCGGCCTCCATTTGGAGTTTCCGGCCTTGAGTAGTCTCTACTCTCTACAACAAAGGCACACTAGCTGAGCGAAAAATCGGATTTTTGTGCAATCTCTGCCAAAAATCTAGAACCATATCCCCCAATTCTGGAAACCCTGGTCGGTGACGATCCGCATTCTGTGATCTGAGTACTCCGACAAATAATCCTCCGACTCTCAATATCACAAGTCGTATGTTTTCTCTTAGTACTCGTTTGGTAGCTATTATTTTGGACCATAAGCATGGAATTCATTCGGGACCTCACGTGTTCGGTTGCCACAGAATTGAACGGTGGGGTGCGGTGGCTGGCGCTGCGTCCGGCGGCCCGGAGGATCTGGCGCGTGTGTTGGCGGTTGGCCGTTTGTGGTCTCCGCGAGGTGTGGTTGACTGCGGCGGTTGTTGGTGGGGATCGACTGCCTTCATCTGTAGGGATGTGCTCAAACTCCGGGTGAGGACCCTGCATCGATTTTGTTGTTGCCGGTGGCAACGGTGTCCTTTGACGTCGTTTCCTCGCAGGAGGTGCCGCTTTGGAGCTCAAGCACCAACGGTACTTTGGTGGTCTCCGGGTGAAAACCTTGGATCCGGCTTGCCGGACCGGATGACGGTGTTGTGCCCTGGACAACACTACCTCCTTGGAGGTGTCATCTTGGAGACCCGAAAAAGTATGGCTCTTGTCGATGTGTGTGCTGACGGTGATGGGTTTTGGTGGTATTGGTGCGGCCATCTTGGGTCCGATGGTGGGGTGTTTCTCTCCTCGGCGGGCCTTTGAATGGTCTCGTCCACATGGATGTGCTTGCCCAAAACCGTCAAGTGATTGTTGTTGCGGTGTGGGAGCTTCGTGCTCTTGGTGGTGTCTCGGCTCACCTTTGCTCAATGACGACACAATGTATGTCTCCCCCACCTACTATTCGTCTTGACCTCGATGGCGGAGATCCATGTCTAGATTAGTGCTAGGTGCTAGGCTTGTCACTCGCCAATGATGACAGTGGTGCTCCTAAGTTGTTCCGTGGGGTTTGAGTCTTCTCACCGGTGCAGTGCCTGAAGCTGATTGCCGAGTCTTGGCACTGTGATCTCTTGATTGCACCCCTCACCTCTTGCGTCTCTCTTGGCGGCTCTTGTTGTTTCCTTGTCTAGTTGTATTTTTCTTGTAGTTTTTGTGTCTTCTCTTTCCCTGTATCCCCTGTAATTCTCCATCTGTTGTAAGAACGTGTCTCACCAGCCTACTTTCGATGAATGAAACAAGCGAAAATATTGGGATTTATTCCCCCCCCCCCCCCCCTCAATCTCGAAAATATTGGGATTCCAAACCAATGCCGATAGTATGTCCAAACCAATTCTGGTAGATCCCACAGGTTAGTAAAATACAACATTGCCTAAATCCAGATTTTTTTTCAGATTATTTAATTTGGTTTTCAAAATTTTCAAATGAAGGCACCATGTATCCTAGGCTCCATTTGTGGTCTCAAAAAGTTTCGGTGGCTATAAAAACTACTTTTTTCATATATTTTATTTCTCGAATGTCACTGACACATTGAAGATGCCATGTGCTAGTTAGTACTACAAAAATTGAAGATGCCATGTGCTAGTTAGTACTACAAAAATTGAAGATGCCCGTACGTGGTGCAGTGGAGAGTTTTTGCTCCCGGGCACCACTGCTCCCTCCCATTTAAAAAAATTGAAAAACATATTTATAAGATTTTAAAATTCTGAAAAAAAATCCGGGGATAGTTAATGATATACCCTACAAACGTGTAAAAGATCAAATTCAAATAAGTTGTATATTGAGCTACACAAAAATAACAAAAATGTGGATCTTAGTATACATATTTTCAAATCTCTAAGTTTGATTAGATTTTTTTTTAGGCCTATAAAGTATTTTGAATTGAAAATTTACACGTTGTTGGGATATATCATCAACTATATACATATTTTTCAGAATTTTTTAAAGCTCACAAATATGATTTCCAATTTTTTTAAATGGGAGGGAGCAGTGGTGACCGGGAGCAAAATGCTCTTTCCGGTACGTGGTGCCATGACTATAGTAGTACAGTCAACACATCGTACCATGTGAGGAGTCAGTCTCTGCTACTTTTCGTCTATATGCGCGAGGAACTGTTGTCTGTTGGTGCTCCGATACAAGGGCTACAACAAAAGGCGTGGCCACATACGACGAGCCCGACGACCCCGACGACCAGGAACAGTTAAGGTGGTGGCCCAACCTTAGGTCTAGTCAAGTGCCCGTCAACGTCAAGCATCGCGTAGACACGGGCACACACACTGACACGGCCACGGCGTGTGGTTCGAGATGCACAGGATGTGAGAACTTGTCTGTAGCAAGATGGTTAGGAGGGTGGTTGTATCCTCAGCCCACCAAAGTTAAAAATCCCAGGTTTGACGCTGGTGTTTCTCATTTAGGCGGAATATTCTTCAGTGGGAGGCGACGTTCCTGTCGACAGCGAGGCGCCCGTGGTGACTTCGTCAATCTCAAGACCCAACCGCCGGCTCAGTCTTTCGGAGGTGCTCATAGGGGTAGGGTGTGCGTGTGTGCGTTCATAGGGGTGAGTGTATACGCGTGTATGTGAGCGTCTGCGTTGTACTGTGTTTCGCAAAAAAAAGATGCACAAGATGCATTGAATTCAGAGGAATGAAGTACACCGTGCACGTTTTGAATAATTCTGTCGAGTTTTAGAAAATTGAACTTTGAAATTTGATACGAAGCTCAGTGGAACTTCATGTATGCATCCAAATAAAGTATTGGGGAAACCCACAATGAATTTCAGTGATATGTATGTGACACATTTTTTTTTTTGAAATTTCCTGCGTACATTCAAAGGTTGTACGACGTACAGAGTACACCATACAGAAGCCAAGAAGAAACATACATACGCAGAGGATACAGAGCAGAGCAAACGCCGGCAGCACCACCGTCGTCGAGGAAGAAGACCGGCGCCCACCTTCTAGCCCCAGCCCGAGGGCACCTCATCAGAAGAGCGCCGCAGAAGCCGTCCGCCGCGCAGCGACGGAGCCTAGGCCGTTGAACGAGCACGGCGCAGACCCTCCCTCTCCAGCACCACCTCCTTCCCGCATCCGTCTTCGACATCGACAGCCACGGCCGCAGCCAACCTTGCTCCGCCCTGCAACCCCACCGCCGAGCCCTCCGCCTACACGGACCCGGCGGGATCCAGCAGATCTCGAGCACCTCGCCGGGCCTCAAGCATCTGCACCTCGAGCGCGACGACGGCGAGGCCCGAAGAGCACCACCGCCGGAGAAGGGTCGCGCCGACACCAAAACGCCCATCCGCAGCACCACCTCCTCCAACGCGCCGCAGACGGGAACACCACCAGGACCTACCTTATATACATGCCGGAATCGGGGATCCCCCACCCTCCCGCCGCCGCAGCGGCCGGCGGAGGGGAGGAATCCCACGATTCGGCGGCGCGCACGGTGGAGACGACGGTGCGGTTCCAAAAATCGCCTTTCTCTTCCTCCTGCAACAGTAGACGGAGAGGGGAAAGTGAGAGTCAATAATATGTATGTGACACATTGTATCCGTACTTTCCATGGTTTCATAAAGTTCTATCAGGTTTCACCAAGTTCCAAACCTCGAAATTTAAAATTTATCAAAATATATCAATACAACTAAGTTTGTATTTTTTTTATAAACACAATCAAAAACATTTATACACTATCTAGCATTGTTACTTACAAACTCTTGTACACACGCGTTAAATGGTTTGAAGCGCACTGATACATGGACACTCCAATGCACATTAAAAACAGTATACTAAGTTGGTTTTATTATTAAACACTCTAGCATATCATATAAATTTGTCAAACAAAATAGTCTCGTAAAGTTTTCCGAGGACAGTGAACCTCGGCAAAAATAGAAAACACCTTTTCTTTACAATTGTTGTATTTTATTTCGAAATAGGTTTACAGAGCACTTAATCCTAATGGACGACAAAATCGAGCCAAGGTGAGCCCCCATCCCATCCCATCCTCTTGGTACAGTCCGGTGCAGCGGACGGAGGAGCGACGGATCTGGGCAATCGGGTGGGAAATGGAGGTGCGGTGTAGAACCAGCAGGTGGCAGAGAGAGATGGAGCTGTTTTTAGCGTGCACTCGCCCTCCACTCTCCGGACTCCTCAAGGTCGCTCTGCTGTGTCAGGCGCTAGCTATAGCCGCATTCGTCAGTCCATTCACGAGGCATCTGACCTAGCAGGTTCGTGACGCACTCATATGTTTGTTCAACTTATTACACACACCACATGTTTGTTGAAATTCTCTCATTCAGGGATAGCTGTAGAAAGAATTTAGGGCTAAAAGGGGATTGTATGTTCTGAAAAAAGGGGCTGCGGGGAAAGGCACGCTACCCCACGTGATTGCAAATGAGACTGCGTG
This sequence comes from Poa pratensis, assembly GCA_947311845.1. Lineage (NCBI taxonomy): Eukaryota > Viridiplantae > Streptophyta > Magnoliopsida > Poales > Poaceae > Poa > Poa pratensis. The sequence continues at coordinate 100,909,865 of CAMZMU010000085.1, forward strand.
ACAATCCGCAAGATATCGGTGCCAGATGGCCTATCTTGGGTCTCCGGTATGCTATCTGATTCTTTGCACTAGAACTTGCAGAAGTTATAAGCTTTGTGTATGCATGTGATTTTTTACCCTGTATGCATGTTAAAACAAGTTTGATTGCCCAGTATCATGATGGAAACAAGTAAACACGACAATATTTTAGGAATGCTAATTTCGCAAAAGCTATAGCTGTTTTCGTTGAGTTTCATCCTGCAGCACATCACACCTTGATGTCTTCCACTTATAGAAATTAAATTAAATTGTAGCTCTTCCCTTTCTCTTGTTTTCCTCTCTGGCCTCGGCATGGCTGCGCCGCCAAGAACCCCTAGCATAGTTGGTGACTGAAGGTCGGGAGTCCCCAGCGTCTTCCTGATTCCCTCCCTCTCAGTTAATCCATGACCTGAATATATAGTTAGTCTAGAAGTCTGAATCTGTATTAGGTTTTCAAGGCACATAATAAAAAGTTTGATCAATGGTCATTTGCTTATGGATGGTACAATTTGCATTACCTTTCATTTGTGTTACTATAATTATCCAAGCATTTGCTTTGATGTTGATATATTATCCCAAGCTATCGTATATGTGCATGATACCATGATAGTATTTATTGGTTTGAAGTGTGAACAATCAGGCTTGGTTGCTGCTCATCTCTTTCAAGATAATCCTATAATGTTTTTTGATGCAGCAATTTAGTATAGGTGTTTCGCAATATGTATGATTTCTAGCATTTTCTTACTGCAGATCCTCCCCTTTTTCAGGTACAACTTGTAGAGGTAACAACCCCCTTCATCTTTCAGGTAAAGAGAAGAATTTTTTTGTTCTTTGCATAATTTATGCATTCACAACTTATTTGTTGTGCAACAGTGTTTTTCAAGAAGTATTTGGAAGGAAAACACAAAAATTATAGGGTTAATTCGTATTCAGTTACTGATATGTGCTGTATGGGAACAAATGTGACTAGGTGTTGTTTTTTACATTACTGGTTCTTTTGCAGTCATCCTTGAGAAAGGCTCGACTGATGTGGGATGGGAAAAGCAATTTTAGTTTCCTCACATCTCTATAAAGTTTTCCGAGGTTTTGGTGCTGTACTAGAGTATTTGACAAGTCTTGAGGACTAAGCAAGCAGTTGTAGTTGGGCTTTTCTAGAAATAAGTGATAAGAAAATTATATAGATTTTTTATATTCTTCTCTGTTAATATATTATCCCCAGTCATCTATTTTCCGGTCACAAGAATATCTAAATGCACAATTCAAAATAATCTGTTGTCCTGTTAACCTTAATCATTTTGCATATAGTCATGTTTTAGTTGAGACTTAAGAATGTCGGCTCTCCAATTAAATGACTTGAACACGTTATACCAGTAACATGAGTGACTTTGATTAGCTTGCTGTATGTGTTCTTCAAACTAAGGTGGTGGAATATGATGGGGTTTAATTAGTATGCCACTTCCCGGCAGAGTTAATACTTTTTTCTTTCTGCACGACAACACTGATCAACTTATAATAAATGCAATGGCTATGTTTGCGAAACAGAATTGATACCTTCTGTATATACTGCTCCCACTGTTTGTGGAATCTGATTACATACTGCCAGCCTTTTGTTTTCCATTGCCTATTTTCCTTGCAGTTGTAGCAGAGTTCTGCTTTCCATAACAGCTCTGCATGTATGGTGGTAGACAAATTGAGCTCCTTATTTTTTTTTTTGTCTTGTCTACATGTTGATGTCTAACAAGAAAACCTAGAATGTGAACCTCCATTTATGACCACTAGCACAAACCATATGAAAGATACTACTATAGCTCATGCTATTTTCCTGTCATTTATCTCTGATGCTTAAATCATGGAAGGTTAGACACGTTAGGCCCAAACGTGGAGAATAAAGGAGCTAGAGAGAAATGTACTTTTAGCATCAATTCAGAAATGCAGCAAGTTGTGGGAATGGATGTTGTACACACTATCAGAGTATCTTACTGTTTTGTTTTCCTAAGGATTATTTAGTCTAATATAGAAATATATTTTTGTAAAGTTGTTGTATAATCACCCTATGAGATAGTTTAAGGTTTTCTCTCTCTTGGTATTTTCAAAAGGTTGCAGTGTTCTAGAAGATTGGTGGAATGCCGAATCTAATTCAGTGTTCAGGTAAGTGCCAACAATTCATTGTAACCTGACTGTATTAGTGTATTATGATCTGTAGGATCTGCCATGATATTGCCATATATGTTGATATATCAAATGTAATCTGATCTAGATGCTCCTTGGCTGTAATTTGCTGCACGTAGCTATTAATTCTGGACGAGCTAAATTCATAGGTGATGCTGTTCTATGTGGACATTCCACATCTTACTTATTATTATGAGACGGCTACGATGGTTTGAATACTCTTATGTAGGCATATATTGGCTGACGAGGCAGTGATAGTGGCTCTTTGGCGAGGTTCCGCAATCATGGCTAGAAGCTGCAATTTCGACTGTACATTATACACCATTATTTGCTCTTTTCTCATCTTACTGTTGTATTGGAATATCAGTGTCAACAAAATAATGTTTGTTTCAGGTTGGCATGTGTTGGAACTCAAAATCATTGCTAGACTTCAGGTTCGATATTACCAGGAGCAATTCTAACCCAGCTTGAAACTCCCCAAGGTTGATTCACCTTTATCTTACTATTTAATTAATTATGGGCCTTTTAGATGTGTTCATGTTATAGTTCTTTTGTATGCAGTGCACATCCACAGCTCCCATGTTTGTTATATAGATATATAAGTCTTTAGTAATCTTTAGGTAATTGAAAGATTATGAGGTACAAGTAACTTGCAAGGTACTCGATTTCAGTTCCAATTTCAGAGTTCAGTTAGCTATATATTTTAGGTGAAAATTTTGCTCTATATGTTAAGATGCTTATGTTTTACAGACTGCATGGTGTCTATCCAAGCTATGGACATTGTGATTAGTTGCAGGCTGGGAGAATGTGTCTGCACTGGTTAACTTTATGGTGAAAACCATCACCTATTACTGAAGAGATGTGAAGTGACCCTGTTGAACACGCGTATAATTTATATATACTGTATTGGACATGCAGTTATTCTGGTGGTAATTGCTATCAAGTCTAAACTCCATGGATTATTATGTCTTTGTCGCAGTTGGAATAAAAACGTGTGTATTGCTACATCGCTATTCTGTTCTCTGCCATGCTTAATTCTGCCATCTCTCACACATGTGCTGCATTTGCTTATTGTCACTGTGCCACCACTGATCAGCTTGGAGGCGATCAGCTAGGAGGCGCGCAAGGAGGACAATACCCCGTGACACCGTTTTAATTGGGACGCAGATGGCCGGCCAGGAGGCGCCCGAGGGGCGCCCCAGCCTCTAGTTCACATTATCACACAATATATGTAACATTATGCGACACCATGGTACACGACGTTGATCCAATAAACTCTTGTGCATGCAGAATAAATCTCATGACCACACTGCACAATAAAGTAAAGAAAATGTCTTGTTTCATAAAGTTTCACCACATATATATACTATATATAAAGGCTGAAATAAATCTCAGCGCGTCAGACCATCCACCTCGCGCGCGTCGTCGGACGTCTGATCGGCACGTTGGACGGTCAAGATGCTCTCACGTCGCACAGCCTCGCGCTGCTACTGTTCACATCCGATTTTTGACCAATCACCGAAGGCCACGTCGCCAGGTAACCGTCGCTCCCTCAGCCGGTCATCCGGTTGCCTCCCTTTCCTCTGATGGCCGCCGCGCCGCCGTCGCCCGATGCCTCCGCTTTGCCGCTTGCTCCTCGCCTCCCTCCTCCGTCTCCGCTCGTGCTCCTCTGTCGCCTACCACCCACCACGGCCGCCGCTGCCTCCCTCGCGCTGCCGCCAGTTCGTCGCCGACCCAACACGAGCCCACCACCCGAGCGCCAGGACGACGGCGCCAACCATGCGCACGCACACGACTATGACCAGCCCCCGCCTCGCCGTGGACGTCCGCCGTTGCACGGCCGCGCGCACGCGCTGAGGCCCAGCCGCCCGCCTCTCCGTGGACGCCCGCCGTTGCACGGCCGCGCGCATGCGCCGAGGCCCTGCCGCCCGCCGCTCCATGGCCGCACGCACACGCACGCGGCTAAGCCCAGCCGCCTACGTGGCCCGCCTCCCACTGACGAACATATGCAGACGCCGGCCTGGCTTCCGCCATCGTCCTCGCCCGTGCCGGCCGGCTCGGCGTTGAAGGCGTCGGCGTTAGCGCGCTCCTTGGTCGCTTACTTCCCACGCTCGACGTCGGCGCAGGTGCAGCCCGCGCGTGTGCCACCAAGACGTGGCTCCAGCTCCGGGAGCTCAAGACGTGGCCGCTCCCAAAGACGACCCGGAACGGTAACGGCTCGCCGCCCGGCTCACCTCCCACCCTCCCGCCGTCTCCATCGCGTCCGGCACCCTCCTCCTATGCCATCGTGCTGAGGTGGCGTGGGCACGGGCGGCCTCCGTGAACGTGCGGCTCGAGCAGGAGCAGGCGCGTGACCAAGGCGGCGCACGAGTGAACGTCACAGGCGCGCAAGCGAGCGGCGCGCACATCGCGACCAGGGAGCCAGGCCTCGCCGCGGCCGTGCGAAGCGGCGCGGGCCGCGAGCAAAGAGCATGCGCACACACTCGAGCAGGAGCAGGCGCGTGAGCGAGTGGCGCGCGCACGCGGCCAGCGAGCGCGGCCAGCGAGCCAGGCGGCGGCGCGGCTGTGCGAGACGGCGCAAGCATACAAGCAGAGCATGCACGCACTCGAGCAGGAGCAGGCGCAGGCGCGAGCAAGACGCACGCGACCAGCAAGCCAGAACATGCGTCTCTCGCTCGCCAGAACTCAGCCTCTTGCTTCCCTCATCTTTGACTTTTTTTTCAGAATTTTTTTGATATATTATTTTTAACTGGCCTGACAAATGGGACCAGGTCTAACACTTCTTGCTGTGTCAGCCCTGGCGGGTGGGGCCACCTGATAGATTCAGTGCTAATTCACGTTTCGCGATTAGTGCATTCTGCGAATGTTCAAACCAAATGTAGTGGATTTTTGATGGAAAAATGAAAATCGGTGTTTTTCCGAACATTTAGTACTAAAGTGATGGTTTTATGCTAATCAATCTGAACCAGACCCACGTCCATGTTTCCTTACCAAGTATAAGCTGCGAGGGCAAAGGTTTATAAGATTGCATCACGGAATCTTAGTCGACCATTGAAGGCTACATCGATATTTTTTACCTCCTCCTTTTTAACTGCTTCGTCGTGTTTATTTAAAATGAATGAATAGCTTATTTTGCTTCTCCGCAATAATGATTAGATAACGGTCACACATGTTTACGTTGCACTTTTTACATCCTTCTTTCTAACTGCTTCGCAATAACATTGATCTTCAGCGAATTATCGGGGAGTAAGTTCGATCGGTATTTTCCAACGGTATCTGGCACGACTCTTCGGTTTGAGCCGTGACTTCTCGATGATGGTTCCAACAATACCCAAACATTGATCTTCACTAAATAATTTAACCCGAATGGCGGTATTTCAAAATCCAAAGAGCGATCTTTAGCGAATTCTCGGGCAGTCAGTTTGATCAAGTATTTTCTAACGGTACGCAACAGTGATCTCTACCAGATGAATTAATCTGTACGACAGTGTTTTCCAACGGTACCGAAACAGCGACCTTTGGAATTAACTTTTGCCAGTATTTTCCAGCTTTACTCAAACAATGATCTCCATTAGATGAATTAACCCGAAAAACAGTATTTTCTGACAGTAGTGAAACAGTGACCTTCTGCAAAGTCTCAAGTAATATGTTCTGTAGATATTTGCGGCAGTTTGTCGACTTCCTCAACGATAATTTCCAGCTGAGGGTTTCAGTCTCTACTGTGATGATTCAGAATAATTTTTTTGTGGACGCACTATAACAATAACTTTAGGCACATCTCTTCGATTCGAGCCGTCAATTCTCGACGGTGATTGTTCTATAATAATTGCTCCTTGATTTTCATGCAGTTAGTTTTCCCGTTATTTCCAACGGTACCCAAAAATGAAATTCACCAGATGAGTTAATCCAAAGGCGGTATTTTCAAACGGTACCCCAGACAGCGATCTTCAGCAGATGAGTTAATCCGAAGTATGCAGTATAGTGTGTCATCAAGTAATTTTCGTCGGTTTTTTCAACCGTGCCCAAACAGTTATATACGGCAGTCGGCAGATAAGTTGAACCGGAGGGCGCGGCGTATCGCCGCGCCAGGTTACCTAGTGTCAAAGAACAGCTAGAAGGACCAGAAAAGAACACAATAGCAACTGGAGTAGCTATCATCAGTTCATCACAGAAACGAGTTCACAACAGGAAAAACGCATCTCTAATCAGGCCAAACTCCTCTCTGATCCTGGCAGCCACCCCTATCGCCTAGCAGCTCTTGCTCTGAAAAATCCTGGCAATGTACACCCCCCAAATCCTGGGAATTTATGTTCTGCAGCAAGCACCAAAGATAAAATTGACCTTCAGTCCCGCCTTGGTTTTTCCACACCAAATCAAGCTTGGGGAGCGGCAACCTAGTTTCGAACTGGAAGACATAAGCAAAGGCCGCCGAGTACTCATTACATGCAGTGTTTCTCAGCTCTCATTGTTAGGATAAACTCAAAATGTTCAAACAGATCATAAAAGGGATATTTTATTGAAAAAAAAAAGGCATGCATGATTCAAGTTTCAGAAACGGATTTAAAGGTATGAATTTGTGGGTGTGGATGGGTCAGTGTACACTCTGCATGATGACTCACACAGACAGACAGTACTATCGTGTGAGACGCAAGTGGGCGCGTATTCGCTGACTTTGCCAGGCTCAACGTCACCTGACTTTGAGTCACTGGCAAGTGGGCCCACTGTATGTGGGGTCCACATGTCAGCCACAACGTCACCGAATCCACAACGTCAGCGAATCCCAGCCCGACGCAAGTGTGTGGAGGAGAGAGAGGTGGGGGCATGCACCCAATAGCGCATGTACGGTAGAAACGCAGCTCCATATATGCTCGCAACACAGCACTGCACCATGGCACTGCCTCCCCCCGTCTCGAGACGAGCTAAGCCCGGCCAACATGGCACTGCCTTGCTCTGCTCTCTACCTCGCCGCGTTTCTTGCCGTTCTAGTACACCACTACCAACCATGGTTGCAAGTAGCCTGTGCACGGACCAACCTCACGGCCGGAGACCCCATGAAGCCCCCCAGCTACATCACCAGCCCGTCCGGCGCCTTCGCCTTCGGCTTCCGCGCCCTCGACGCCTCCAACACGGGCAAGTTCCTCCTTGCCACATGGTTTTGCTCCCAGGACGACCACGACGACGACGGCGGAGGCGGCCAGGCCAGCAGCTCATTCCAGCTGCAGTCCGTAGTGTGGTTCGCCAAGCACTCGTTGACGTCGTCCGTCGTCCTCGCCATGGAGCAGTCCTCCCTCAGCTTCACGGCCAGCGGCCAGCTACAGCTCACTGACACCACGGACGGCGGCAGCGGGGTGCTGTGGGAACCAGTCATCCTCAACCCGCAGGCGCGTGGGTCCTTGCTCGTGATCCTCGACTCCGGCAACCTCCAGTTTTGGGCCGCTGGCAACCACAGTAATGTGCTGTGGGAGAGCTTCTCTTTCCCGACGGACACGCTGCTTCCGGGCCAGATCTTGGCAATGGACGCTCAGTCTTCCAAGGGGAAGCTCTTCTCCAAGCGCGCGGACTCGGAGTTCAACACCGGCCGGTTCAGCATGGGTATCCAGACAGACGGCAACGTCGTCCTCTACGTGGACCTCCCCAGCGGCAACAGCCCGGATAACGCCTACTGGCAGGCCCATACCGACACCCCGGACGGCAAAACCACGGTGTCCTTGGATGAGCAGGGAGCCCTCAACTACACCCTTCACAACGGCACTGTTCAGAGCTTGATATCGCTGCCAATTGCAACTGCTGACAACGCCGGCAAGTCCTACATGTTCGCCAGGATGGACCCCGACGGCGTCGTCCGTGTCTACGTGCGCACCAACGACACCAGGTCATGGAGCATCTCCGGGGCCTTCCCCAGTGACGGCTGCAACAAGAGGACGTCCGGGCTGCAGGGCGTATGCGGCCCGGGCTCGTACTGCACCGAGCAGGCGGACTGGCTCCGCTGCCTGTGTCCAGATGGGTACAGCTACATCGACGCGCAGCACACGGACAGCGGCTGCGCGCCGGAGTTCGTGCCACAGAGCTGTCACGGGGAGAACAACACCGACGAGTTCACGCTCGTCCATCTGCCAAACACCACCTGGGAGACATCAATCTACTACAAGAAGTTCTCGTCGGTCACTGAGGACCAGTGCCGGGACTACTGCCTCAACGACTGCTACTGCACTGCCGCATTAATGATCGGCGGAACCGACTGCGCCGAGGTGGCAGCGCTAACAAACGGACGGCAGGCGAGCGACGTCACAACCAAGGCACTGCTTAAAGTACGGGGAAGCAATCCTCCGCCCGTGAGAGCGTCGCCGAGGACGAGAACGACTATAGCAGCGGTGACAGTTTGTGTGGCTTCCGTGCTGTTGGCCATCGCTGGAGGCTTCCTGGCAAAGCACTGCCTCACTAAGAACAGAGAGAGCCAGGGCCTGCTGAGTGTGAGAGCTTTCAGCTGGAAGGAGCTTCACCAAGCCACCAACGGCTTCGAGAAACTTCTGGGGAAAGGGAGCTTCGGCGAGGTGTACGAAGGAAAATTGAGATCCCCGCAGCAGCGCCTCATCGCGGTGAAGAGGCTCATCAGCTCAAATGAGTACAGCGAGAAGGAGTTCACCAACGAGGTGCAGTCCATCGGGCAGATCCACCACCGGAACCTGGTTCGGATGATCGGCTACTGCAAAGAAGGGAAGCACCGGATGCTGGTGTTGGAGTTCATGCCGGGAGGTTCACTCCGTGGCTTCCTCTTCAAGCCCGAGAGGCCGCCGTGGAATTGGCGTGCCGAGGCTGCGCTCGGCATTGCCAGAGGGATCGAGTACCTCCACGACGGATGCACTTCGCCGATCATCCACTGCGACATCAAGCCGGACAACATACTGCTGGACGACACGAACGCTCCCAAGATAAGCGACTTCGGGATCTCCAAACTCCTCGGCGACCAGCAAGTGCACACCACGGTGACCAACATCAGGGGCACCAGGGGGTACATTGCCCCCGAGTGGTTCCGCAGCGAGGCGCGCATCGACACTAGGGCGGACGTGTACAGCTTTGGTGTCGTGTTGTTGGAGATGATCTGCTGCCGGAAGTGCCAGGACCCGTTAGTCGATCGGGATGCGGACGAGACGGTCACATTGTTCGGGTGGGCGGGACAGTTGGTCAGCAACCAGAGGACTGAACTTATACTGTACGAGGAAGATGATGCCCTGGCAGATTTGGAGAGGGTCGAGAGGTTCGCGCGCGTGGCGTTCTGGTGCATCCAGCCAAACCCAGCACTCCGGCCGACGATGCACCGTGTGGTGCACCTACTGGAGACGGCCGTTGTGGTCGATCCTGAGGTGCTGCCTGACCCTCCTGCTTGTTACATGGACTCGGCACCTCTAGTCGTGTCTTCTGTTTAGATTAAATGGATAAGAGGCTATTTACATTCTCTATGTAAGACTGAGCGACCAAAAAGGTTGAAGAAAGAAACAGGCAATTGGTTGATTAAAAAATCGTTTGGGATTAAATTGTACTCTCTCCGTTCCTAATTATAAGTCGTTGGCAGTTTCTATACTACTATTAAAAGAGCAAACTTGTGTTGATACATTGAATCTGAGCCCTTCAATATTTGGCCAACGGTTCAGATCGCTCCAATGTTTGATAACTCAACACAAATCCACTTTTGCCCGTTTTACCCTCCCACCAAATCACATAATACTGCTAATGCCATTGTACCAGTTCGTTTTATTTCAACTTTGTGGTAATTACAGGAGTTGCCATTGTTAATAGATCCAACTCGTGTGTGCAAGCCTATATCTAGCGTCATACTTTGCTCCAACAACGCGGTATGAGCTCTTTTTTGCGTTTTGTCCCACCCTACGGTCCACTCTCTGCCGGTGATCTGCCCTAGCAAGGCTGGCTTGCAGCCCGTTCTCCGGTCAGGGCACCGCCCCGATTCTGTCGCCGCCACTGCACGCGTCCTGACGTCAGCTGCCGGCCGGACGCCTCGAGCCAATCACCCTGCTCCAGGTCAGCACCGGCGATTTCTTGCCCCTCAGATCGATTATTTCCCGTGCCGTCGAAGCGCCGCCGCCCAGCTTCCGTCCCCCCGCCGCGCCGCACCGCTCCACCGTCCAGTGTGCCGCCTCCACTGTCCCCTGAGTGTTTTACCGATACCCAGCCGCGTCGCCTCTCCATCCGCCATGGTCAGCTGGAAACCGCCGGTCAGCTCGATTCATGGCAACTGCCTGCAGATCAATTCACAAAAAAAAAACCTCCACCAATTGTTCCACTGCCGCACGTCGATTGCCTCAAATCCTCGCCTCATTTCCTCCCCACGCCCAGGCTTCACGGCAGTGGCGGCGTGGTTCGTCAACGTTGCGGGGAGCGCAGCCTCCTCGCCAGCTTCGACTTCGCCCAAATCCTCGCATGGATACCAGCGCCCAATCCTCACGCGGACGACAAGGTTTTGACGCCGCGGCCGCCGATCCACTCATCAGGCCGCCACGGCCTAGACGCCGCCAGCCCCTTCCGCCGTCCCGAATGATTCTTACGCCCCGAGCAGACATCGTCAACCCCAACCACTCCACCACCAATCTGTTGACAAGTAGCAGCCACCGTCGTTCCTACCATCCGCACCGGCACACAAGCTCTCCTCTGCCGCTTGTTGCTGGTGCCTGCGCCTCCATCCTATCCTCAAGCTGTTGCATCCATCGTAGGTATACTTTGCAGCTTAAGATTTTTTCTGTTTTACCAAGTTATTCAGTACAGAGCTTATTCGGCAGGCTACCAGGTTCAGTAAATGTACCTGAATTGCTTAATCCGAACCTACTTTATACTGGTACATATTTGTTGCAATTCTACACATTTTGAACCACAATGCAGATAAGTGATTGCTTCAGATTATACAATAGGTAATTAGGAATGATATATACCATATGTTAATTGTTATCTTGGCATATCGATCAGCTAGCCATGTTCATATCGATTCTAGCAAACATTGCATTATAATTTCAGGAGTTTCTCTCAACCTTATGTTTTAATGAACGTTTCAGGAGTGAGTAAATGAATCAACTTATGAGTATTATAGTATATGGCAGAAAACTTTCTATTTAGTTTATGCCAACCTGATCAGCCCACCTGAGCAGACTATCCTTATATTAGTATGGATGATGATAAGATTCTGTCCAGGCCTTAAAGTCACTGATATTCTTTCTTAATCCGTTTTATTTGTCCATCTAATAAAAAAAATGTGTTTTTCTTCTCTTGATGAAGTTTGAATACTATTGGTACTTCCGTTGTCGTACTATATTCAGTATGAATAACCAGCAAAGTGTGCCATTGGTTTGTGAAGGTAGTAATCAAGGCTACACTGATTCATGCACCCTGATAAGCTCGATTCGCAGAGATGATTCAGTCAGTTGCTTCACCTGTTTCTCTCAGTCCAACACCCCAACCACAGCAAAGCTCCTGTATTTGCACATTCAGCTCCCATGATGACTCACTAAATAGTGTTTATCATAGGATTTTGGTTGTGATAGTGCAGCTGTACAGCAGTTTCAAATATACTTGCCCACCGTGAGTAAACATGAATACAAGACTATGTATTGCGAGGAACTTCACGTCATATATCATCTGAACTCAGTGGAAACCCCAAGGTATCGAAATTACAAAATTATTATTTATTTAATGATCAATCAAACTATTGCAGAGTTATACTTGCTAAAGTAGTAAGCTAAATTAAACGTTACTACGTATTTACTGAGTAGAAGTACCAACTTTCATAGGTTAGTTCTATAAGTGTTAGACAAATCTGTTTATTTCAGTCATGGGTATAGTTGAATTACTCAGATAGCTAACCTTTTGGTTATGATTCCAGAAAGCAATTCACTCTGGATTCTTTGATGGTCAGAACATGAAGAACGTGGTATATAAGTAAGCAGTCTTCTTGTCTACAAATAGATCCTCTTGTTAGTACATGAAGAATATGTAATTCTGAATCTGCAGTGACCAGTCCTCATGTGTTGGGACTTTGAGTTGCTGACACACAAGCCGTTGTCGCCGTTCTGGTGCACGGGACAGGCCGCCATGTCTGACCACGCGATTGGACACTTGAACGCTGCGCAGAAGAAAGGAATTGGTGGCTCCGCTCAAATCTGGTCTCTTTCTCTAACCTTTTGTAAGCGGAATAAAACATTCATCTGACTGAATTTGTGCTTATTGTTTTTTCTAAATCTAAGGTCTTCAAAAGTCTTAAAGAGTATGCAACATGTATTTATTTGATGGTTCTTCCTTTGGGTCGGCAGGGCTGAATGGAGCTGATCTACAATTCCTTCAGGTTGTCAGTTGTTCCATCTGGTCTGAGCACAAGGGGGAAATTGTACCTGATCATAGAGAAGCTCCATATACCATGAGAGCTCAGGTGGCAGACGTGAGGAGCAGTCTCAACGCCCAGGTGGTACAGGAGGCAGTCCGTGCTATGTGGACAGCCTCTCTTCTATGGTCATGATGGTGTGGTGTCATCTGTGGCTTGAACACAACAGTAGTATCTTCAACTCCCTTTCGCTTTTGCTGCTGGGCATCTGCGACATATTCGTCGAAGATTTTAGAACCTGGAGAATGGCTGGCATCAAAGGAGCTGAATGGACCGGCGCGCCGTGATCCCATCTGCTAGAGCGTAGCTGACCTGAACCACTCTATAATTCTGTCTCCTCCTTTCTGTATAATTCGAGCCTAATGTATTCACCCAAACTGCAATATCTGTCTCCTCCTTTCTGTATGTACATTTGTACAAAGTTTCTCTTATTGAATGAAGTAAGAAAAATGTTTGATGGGTGTAATTCGTTGAATTATGATCTTATAACAGTTGGTTAATACATTAGTGCGACATTTGTTTAAGGCCTCGCTACCTCACGGATGGTCAAAATCTGAAGAACATACTGGCATGAACATGGAAACGATTAAGTTTGTCGCATATTTTGCTAAAGATATATTAGACGTGCGTTGCACGTGCCCTTTTACTAGTCACTAGGAAACATGCCCGTGCGTTGCAACGGGAGATCAAAATATTAAACATTTGGATGGAAAACTTTGATACAACCCGCATTTCCCCCTAAAATTGTCAACTCGCCTTACCCTAGGCTCAGTTCATCTATTTTCCACTATCTACTCCAATAGAGCAGGATTGACGGTGAAGCCCAACAAAAGTATCATCTTGAAGAGCTCCTTCAAATTTTGCCTCTTCAGTTTGTACTTTGTACCGACATTCCAATGTACTCTCCAATTCTCACTCTCCAGATTCCATCAAATTTTGCCACTTGCTCGACGCGCAAGTTCAGCACGCATTGTGCCTGGTCTTGCACACGGGCAGCCTGGTCTTGCAGACGGGCCAGCCCGTGCTCAGCACGTCTTTACCATGGTTCTGGCAGAAGCTCCTCTTCGTGAACCTGGACTGCGTGCCACCTATGGACGCCCTGTCGACCGTGCTGCCGGCGGGAAGCACACCGGGCATGAGAGGCTCTTCCTAGTGCGCCTACAGCAGCAGCTCCATGTACTGTTCCTTCACCGTGCCAAGACCATGGTTGTGGACCACGTCCTCGCCATGGACGAGCTGGTCGCACTGGCTACCAGCGCCGAGCACGTCATGCATGATCATGACTGGCTCTTCCTCCTGCGCGAACAGTAGATCCTGTATGTCCTACTACTTCACCGCACACGAACCATGGACCTTGACCACATCCTCGCCATGGTTGATCTGGTCGTCCGGGCTGCCGGCGCCGACCAGTACGTTGCCGTGCATGACCGGCATCTCCTCCGGCGGGTGAGCGATGGACGATCGTCTTGGCTGATCTCTTGACTTGGCGGACCCACGCTTAAGGATCGAGCACGTGAGGTAGGAAACAAACCAATCAATCGGACGAAGTAGGGCTTAAAAACGAAAACAAATACTCCCGTATGGCATCAGGACTTTGAGTCCGCCACTACGGGAAAGCCACACTACGCCGACGGCCGTACTGTACGCCGACGGCTAAATGTCGGGGCCGTCGGCGTACAGCACGAGCTAGGGCAGCCGCCCACACAGCCATCGGCGTACGAAGCGCCGTCGGCGTATCCAGGTAAGGCCGACGGCAGCCGTCGGCGTACAAAAGGACGCCGTGACGGAACGTCCAGCGGCGTTGATACGCCGACGGCCGTGCCGTCGGTGTACACGTGTACTTCAACGCCGACGGCGGCCGTCGGCGTATAGATGAACCTTTTTTTATTTATTTCCCTATATAATATTTATTTATTTATTTCTCTATATAATATTTAATGTAGTTATAATTTATATATATATTGGACCTATAATTTTCCTCCCAATTTCAGTATCCTACCCCCGTAAAATAACGGTTCGAGTTTCCCGGAACCCAACCCTACAACATATACATGTAAAATAAATAAAAACAACACATGTAAAATACCTTCCTATGGCCTAACCTAACACAACCAAACAAAAAAGTCCACTTTCCTACCCCCTTTCGACGCACGTCTATGGGGGTAGACGAAAATGTTAGGGTTTTCCCAGCGGATTCGGGGTTTCGCCGAAGCGGGGCATCGGAGCGTCGGAACCCCACCAAAACCTAGGTTGTGCCATACCATATGTATACAAGTGTGTTGGGTGTTGTAAATGTGCAATATCCTACTCCGGGGTGTGACCGGCTTTACCGGCTTCACTTTCTCTCTAGTGAGTTTCTGCACTTAGAGGTGAAAACTCCCGTTTCGGGAGAACCGGATGGAATCTTGTGTTGATTTGGGGTAGACTTTGGTTTCTCACCTTTCTATGGCCTAACCTAACACAACCAAGCAAAAAAGTCCACTGGCCTACCCCTTTCGACGCACGTCTATGGGGGTAGACGAAAACGTTATGGTTTTCCCAGCGGATTCGGGGTTTCGCCGAAGCGGGGCCCCGGAGCGTCGGAACCCCACCAAAACCTAGGTTGTGCCATACCATATGTATACAAGTGTGTTGTGTGTTGTAAATGTGCAATATCCTACTCCGGGGTGTGACCGGTTTCACCAGCTTCACTTTCTAGTGAGTTTCTGCACTTAGAGGTGAAAACTCCCGTTTCGGGAGAACCGGATGGAATCTTGTGTTGATTTGGGGTAGACTTTGGTTTCTCACCTTCCTATGGCCTAACCTAACACAACCAAGCAAAAAAGTCCACTGGCCTACCCCCTTTCGACGCACGTCTATGGGGGTAGACGAAAACGTTAGGGTTTTCCCAGCGGATTCGGGGTTTCGACTACTTTTCTACCCCCTTTGAACTACTTTTCGCATTGATATTAAACAAACCATGTAAATTACAGTGACAACATAAATTACACAGAGAACATTCTTGAACCGCCGATACATAATTGACTAACAAACAAGTAAACATGCATGTAGAACAAATTACAACAATCACGAACAACTAATAAATTTCTCCACCCTATGCCGTGCGTGTGCTGCCACCCTTGCCCTTTGACGAAGATTCTGCCTTCTTGCCTTTGCCCTTGGACGAAGCTTCAGCCTTCTTGCTCTGTGCTTCAACCCTCCTTTCCTTTGACGACGGCATGAAATCGTCGTCATCATCGCTGTCAACTACCCAGAGACAGGAACGACCGTACGAAACACGGTCAGCTTCAGTTCGGTAGAACGGACTATTCGTAACTTTCCTGTCAAACTTATCTGCAAGCCTGAGCATTTCTGCACGAATTTGGAGCGGGGTCCTATACGGAAACCCATCGCGGCATAGCTTCGCCCCGAGTGAAGCGAGATGACTCTCAGTGTGCAAAATTTCTTCAATTGGAACTACCCTACCATCTACCTTCAAATTGCTCGAAATCCTAGCGAGATGCTCGGATGCGGAAATGTGAAACCCGGACACACACTTCTCGCAAGGACCAATACACACCATGTTTGCGCTCAAGTGAGTACCATGCCTACCTTCGACTGGGTTATATAGAACTACGAGCGCTCGAAAGAAACACACCGCTGATCCAACGGCTCAGAAGCGCACGAAGGAAACACACGATCCGTGTGCTTCTCCCGGATCCAACGGCTCACCAGCGCTCGAAAGAAACACACCGTTGATCCAACGGCTCAGAAGCGCACGAAGGAAACACACGATCCGTGTGCTTCTCCCGGATCCAACGGCTCACCAGCGCTCGAAAGAAACACACCGCTGATCCAACGGCTCACAAGCGCACGAAGGAAACACACGATCCGTGTGCTTCTCTCGGATCCAACGGCTCACCAGCGCTCGAAAGAAACACACCGCTGATCCAACGGCTCAGAAGCGCACGAAGGAAACACACGATCCGCGTACTTGTTCCTGATTGGCTAGCTGGAGGGAGTCACTCGGAGAGGCGGGTCTATAAGAGAGGCAGGAGTACACTTCACATCCATCATTGGCAGTACACGGGTAGCAGAGAGCAACATTTCTGAGAGGCAGGAGTTCCTAGAGCGTCGGCTGAAGGTGAACTCTCCCCTCGGTCGGATCCAAGCAGCGGCAAGGATCTCTGATGATTAGCAACATTCCCAACACTTGTTCCGACGGTTGCAGATCATCAGAGATGTCTTGCCGCTGTTTGGATCGAAGGCCGATTTGCCGAGTGAAGAGAGCAACAAAATCCTTCAATTCGTCGACCGAATACAAAGCATTCGGATTCCCGTCATACAGCCCAACGGTGCATTTGATATGCAGGGACTCGCGAGCCACCGTTGGGCTGTATGACGGGCTAACCATGTGTTTTGTTCTATCTACAAATCCTTGAGTTCTGTTGGTCACAAAAATACAAACTAAAATTCTACAGAAAGCTACTGATGTGTACAAGACAACACAATTTGATTTGGATTAATTGGAGTTACCAAACTCGCTACACAATTGTTTTAATCCAGTAACTCAACAATCAAGATTTAGCTACCAATTGAGTTCTGTTAATCCTAAAATTAAACACTTTTAGGGGTAACTAACCATGACTAAATGTGATCTAACAAAATTGGTCCTAATTAATTTGGGTTAACCAATCAACAAATTTAATTGTTTTAGTGCAGAAGGGTGTTCTAACTTATAGTTTATACTAAACAATTACCACTGCATAATTAATTCTCCCAAAATTAGGGAAGCTAGTACATCACAGTACCAAGCTAACAAAATTGGTTTGGAAATATTTGGACTACCAGAGTATCAGAAACAAACAAGTTTATAATTTAAACCTTCTGTGGTATTTTGAATAATACATTTTTATTATTTATTTGATTTATTTGGAGCTATAAATCTCGAGATATTGCATTTCTAAAATAGGTCCAGTACTGGTTTTCCAAATTTCTAAATCTCTAAATCCCTAAAACCATAATATTTGATTTCTTTTAAGAAATAAAAAAAAAGCAAAAACCATACGCCGACGGCCAAGCCGTCGGCGTAGGCTTGGTGGAATTTTCTTACCCCACCCCGCGCGTTCCAAATCCCCAATTCCCCCACCCCGCGCGTGCCAAGCCAAACCACCACCGCACCCCGTTCGCCGCCGCCGCCGCCCTACCTCGCGCCCTCCCCACCTCGTGCGCCACCACCTCCGTTCCACCTCCACCGGCCGCCCCCGACCCTCTCCACCGGCGGCCCCGACGCCACCACCTCCAGTCCACCTCCTCCGGCCGCCCCCAACGCCACCACCTCCTCCGGCCGCCCCCAACGCCACCACAGCAGGAGCGCCTCACCTCAAGCTCTCCCAGCCACCACAGCAGGAGCGCCTCGCCTCGGAGCGTGCCCCCTCCCCGAGCGCGGTCTCGCGCCGCCCCAACCCGCACTGCCCGTGGCAGCCCATCACCCGCCTCTTCTCCGCCGCCCGCCTGCGCCCGTGCTGCCTCGCCTCCGCTGCCCCCCCTTGCTGGACCGGCGTCAGGACGACGCGGCGCCCGGTGCTGGCCTTCGCCGGAGCCGTATCTTCAACTCAGCCCGACCACAAGGTACCACCACCACTACTTCTTCTTCTGGTGTGCTTTAGAGTTAGGGTTAGCTTCTTGCTGTTGCAATTTAGCTTCGGTCCAGCTGCAAAAACAGTTAGTCCTTAGGCTAGGATTTCGTTCTGATGTGTGGTTGAAATGCTAAGATTTATTAGATTAGAACAAATGCAGGAAAAGCTCTAGGAAATTGTTGTCAATGGCTGCAAGCAGTGCTTCCTGAAGATTACAACTGAATTTTGAATTGTTGCTGCGTTCTTTAGACAGTGGAAAAAACGTACTGCACACTTACTTTAGACCATATGGTGCAAATTTGGCAAGGAATTTCGGAACCATATGTATCACTTTAAACAGCCTTCCGTTAGCACTTTAATGTCATTGGTGTCATATTTAATTATGCTCTATCCATTCTGATTTGCATGTATGTGCAAGTCCATTTTTCTCGAAAGTAGCCGGAGCTGCTATTTTATTGCCAATAGGAGGAAATGCCTCATATAAGAAAAACAGAGATTTAATTTACAGAGCATTAGACATATATACTATGAATAAGGTGCATGTATCATTTGTTGTCTGACTGCCTAGGTGAATAACTGCTATGCATTTGAGGATTGAACTGAATGCTTAGATCTATTCCTGCAGGTGATTGACCAAGATGAGCCAAGGCAAGGAATCATCGGCCTCCTTGGTGAAGAAGATGCGCCAGAAGAAAGTTAGTAAAAGTGGAAGAGAACATATTCCGAACCCGCGTTACCTGTCTGACAGTGGTGAGAGTAGAGGTGATGATGCAATTCTTAATTTGTTCATGTCTTTATGCTTAATTGTTCACCCTTTCTCAATGCAGGTGAGGGTGGAGATGCTGGAGGAGGGGGAGGTGCCGATGCTCCAGTTCCTCCGAGGGGACGAGGTGCAGGACGAGGACGAGGGCGAGGTGGAGGACGAGGGCGAGGTGAGGGAGGACGAGGGCGAGGTGGGGGCGACGTGTCTTCGGACATACCCTCTGCGGGCCCCTCCACGGACGTGGGGACGGGCCCCTCCACGGACTCGGAGGAGACGGGCCCCTCCACGGACGTGGGGCCGGGCCCCTCCACGGACTTGGAGGCGGGGTCCTCCGCGCCGCCGAAGAAGCCAAGGATTCGAGGGGAATCCCAGGTCCCTGATGAGGACAAGGAACCTGCTACCGAGGAGGCGAAGATCCTCATTACGCCTAATGGGAAAGAGTAAGTGACTATATATACTAATTTTGAACATGGTAACTTCATTGTGGTCAGGACAATTTGACATGTACTAATGTTTCATTATTGTGCAGCAACTGGATACATCCTGCGGGAGCCCGTGTGCCTAACACCCTGATTGGAGCTTTGATTAGGAAGTTTTGGCCGGGCTTGTACAGTACCGTCCCCAACGGCGCGACGAAGCTAGCCACCCATTGGGTAGACTATCAGGCCGCCAATTACGCGAGCGGCGGGAAATGTTCTGACGCCGTGATCAACAAGTTTTGGGTAAGTTGAACTTTTCGAATTTCGTTCATACTTGATGTCCCCACCATGCTCTCACAATTTGTTTTTTGTGCATGATTAAAGAGGTTCTATAGGGTACTTCCTGAGCAGCGGGCCGATGCGGACAGGACTTTGGAGGGGGCTTGTAGGAAGTTGACACGACAGCAGTTCTACAATGCAAAGCATACCATCATCAATCATTTCAGTACTGAGACGTTACACAAGAAGGCGGTGAAGCATGAGATTGTGGAGAACCCACTTGAGGTGACCGTAGATGACTACATGGCGGTAAGTAGATTGTTAATGAGATTACATGTTGCTGCTAGGTTGCAATTGCATTATCCGTTCTTCACATGAGTATTGTTTTTTCAGTTTAAGCCCTCATGGGCCTATGGCAAGGATGACGCGTGGAGGGCGTTGGTGTCTAGGTGGGCTGGGGAGGACCCCGAGTTCAAGGCCTTGAGCGAGCGAAACAGGTTAAACCGCGGGAGCGGGGGGACACATCGTGCGGGTGCCCGCAACCATGATCGCTTCAAGGCAAAGCTGGTATATATATACATGAAACAATCTTCATTTATTTCCCCTCATGTTCCTACTTGATACGCATGACACTTCTTTGGCATTGCAGGAGGCCGATCTCGGGGAGCCTCTTACGGACATGCAAACATGGGAGAGGATGAAGATGAAGAAGCCCAATTTTTCTGAGCCTCAGCCCTCGCAGCCCGATTACTTCGGCACTGCCAAGGAGGGGATAAAGGCATACGTCGAGACGTTCCAGGGTATAAATCCGTTTGTGGACAACCCTCTTCGGCATGACACCGATGAGAGAGCGGTGGTCCTTGCCGGGAACGGTTGGGAGCATGGCCGTCCTCTCATGCTTAGTGCGGTACTCACGCGTACTCCTGAGTTGGGCCTCTCGCGTGTCAAGGCTACCCTCACCGCCGACGACCCTCCCGTCCTGCCTCGTCGGCCTTCCCGAGCTCGCCCCGATGTAAGTTTTTCTCAATTTCATTCTCTTTCCGACATTCGTTCCTAGCTAAGTGGCTAAGTTGACGAGATGCGTTCCCTTTTAAAACTGTAGGCTGATTTCGAGGCGGCCTTCGATGCCGCTTACGCGGACTATGAGAGACAGTATCAGTTGTGGGTACAGAAGAGCCAGGAGTATGAGGAGTGGAATGAGTTGAAGGATGCTGTAAGTTTCAACTTTTGTATTTGCAAAATATGACAAGTCCCATTTCCTCTAGTTTGAACCTTCTTTTTCTACAACTCCTGACATCTAAACTATCTTGTAGGCTACCGAGAAGTTTTTTGCCACTGGAGAGCGGGAGGCGCTGCCTACGCGTCCACCTAGGCCGGGGATCCCGCCCGTCGGCCCAACGAGGGAGTCGGTCGCTCGCACATACAAGCAAGCGACACCGGTAAGTTATTTGCCAAACAAATTGTTACCGCCATGCTGTGCTTTCCAAGTTGCTAACTTGGACTCAAACATGTAGGGATCGAGTTGCTCGAGGAATGCACCCATTGATCCTGCTTTTGCCTCGCCGACTTCGACGCGCGCGCTCGTGGTGCATGGCACTGGTGGTGCCTCGCCGGGTTCGTCGCGTGAGACCACACAGTCCCGTGGCTCTCCGGATTCCCTGTGTGGTTCGACTGGCCCACGCGGTCGGTCGCCTATTTTCACGCGGTCAGAGATAGGTGGCTCGACCTCTCACGAGATGTAGGATTAGTTCGGGTGTTCCGGGTGTCAATTCGAACTATGTTTCTGTCATTTTGAGTTTGTATGAATGCTTGTATGAATTCGAATCATGTTTGTGTCATTTTGGATATATATATGTGATGTTTCTGTCGTGTTTTATAATTTGTGCAATTTTAATTGTATTTAAAATGCGCCAGAAACCAGCAGCAACAAGCAGCTAAAATTGGAAATTATGGTCAAGGATACGCCGACGGCATTCGTAGAGAACTTCCCAGGCGCACAGGGTGCTGCCACGTCATCTAAAATGGACCAAATGGTCACGAATACGCCGACGGCTTTACCGTCGGCGTATGCCACGTCCCAGACGCACCAGCTCGCTCCACGTGGCACGCTAGGCCGACGGCACTGCCGTCGGCGTATGGGTGGAGCAGACGGAGACGGACGGCTTCCGTTTTTGTGGGTCCCACAGCGGCTACGCCGACGGTTACGTATACGCCGACGGTTATTTGTATACGCCGACGGAGATACGCCGACGGCCGCCGTCGGCCTAGGCCTACGCCGACGGCAAACGTGCCTACCCCGACGGCTTCTGGCCGTCGGCGTATCGTGGGTTTCCCGTAGTGCGCCATGGCCGCTCGGTACCCAGTTTGCTGCGGCTCGCTCTCTCGTGCTGCACGTGGCACGGCACCGCCTCACACCTCTGCCATGTCCTGTTCCTTCACCTGCATCACGCCTCCAGTTCGTTGTCGCTGGCCGCGTCATCCGTCGTCGTCGTCTGCCTTAAAGTCCGAACTTCCGACGGTGTATGCTATCATCAAACATGCGATGCCGAACACTGTAGTTGCCTGAAGTGATAACATCTTCAAAGACGTGCTGAAGAACTTCTCGTGCGATAGCATGATCAAGATGATACCCGAGGTGGTAAAGGCCATGGCGTTCGTAATCTTGAAACAGAGATACATGATCGGGTGCTTGTACGTCAGGATCGGCTCGCCGGCGACGTAGCCCGGCCTGTCGTCCGACCAGCTGCCTCACCGGCCGTGCTGCAGCGCCGCCGCATACCGGACGTGCCGCAGCGGCATGTAGGTCCACATCAACGCCACAGGCCATGGCGCGTTGTAGAGCGCCGCCGTACCGGCCGTGGGAGTATATCACTGAGGTCTCAGCCACTGGCGCTGCCGTCGGTCGTCGCCTTCGCCGCTAGCCGAAGCGAGGATTCAGGAAGAAGCGTGTCGAGTCCTGGACAACGACGAACGGCGGCCTCAACTCGTCGCGGCGACATGCGAAATCAACGATTGGCTACATTGTGCCGAACAGGATTCGTCGGTGTGGTTTATTTATGAGAGAAGATCAGGAGAGTACGTGCTGGGTTCGACTACAACCTCGTTTCCTATGAGCGGTCGGGCCTGATAGGCCGCTTGTAGCGAAGTAGCGATCGGATCAACGACTAAACGACGTAGCCGATCTGTTTTTTTAGCTCGTACAGGTAGATACGTACTTGAACCGGACAACCTATGAAACTACCGGACGAAAAAAAAGGGGAAAAAGAAAAACTCGAACCGGTACCACTTATGGGTGGCAGTGGTGGGTAATTGTTACGAACTTTAGGGGTATTTTTAACGACGTACGAGAAGAAGGCTTAATGCTTTTATTATTAGGTATAGATGTACAAATTTCCTAACGCTACAATTAGTTTCGACTTTCCGATTTTGTCCTCGCGCAGACCCACCCGTCTCTTTCCCCTCGCTCTCGTTCCCGTCACTTTGCTGTCCGTCGCCATTGTGTTCCCCCCTCGCTCTCTCGGTAGTCTCTCCCCGTCGCTGGCTCTCCGTCGCCGCCCTCTTCCTCTCCATCTCCTTGCTCACCACAATCTGCGCCAAACACTAGCTCTCTCACAGTATCACACCCGCAACCCTAGCTCTCTCACACCCCGAAGCAGTTGGAGTTGAAAGGTGAAATTTTTATGCGCCGGTGATGTCGTGCTGGGCGAGGAGGCGGTGATCTACGTGACGGCGCTGGATCTCCGTGCGCAGATCTGCTTTATGGAGAGGAATTGGAGCAGCGGCGGAGCAGCGGAGCGGCGGATAGGCGGTGAGGGAGGTGGTCATGTCGAGCGGCGGTGGGGCGGTCGAGGGCCGAGCTGGCCGGCGCGGTGGCCGGCGCGCGGGCCGCCGCGGTGTACTTCTGGGCCTCCTGGTGCGTGCTTGCTTGTTGCCTCCTGGTGCGAGGCAGATGGACGAGGTCTTGGCGCACCTCGCCGTTGACTTCCCCCACACGTTCTTCCTCCACGGCTACGTCAGGTACTTGATCTCTCTCTCTCTCTTCTCCTTCCTCTGCTGCTTGCTCGATCTTTTGCAGTAGGAGTAGCATGAACTAGTGCTTGAGTAGAATGAACTGGTGCGTGCTTGCTTGTTGTGATCTTTTGCAATAGAACTGATGCCGCTGCTAGTGCAGAGGAGTAGGAGTAATTGAGGTGCTGGAGAGTAGGGATGAGATTTGTAGGATTTGAGTGTGTACTGTAATTAAATTACTCCTTGCTTAATGCTCCCAGTAACTTGGAGTAATGAACTTGCTTAAATAAACATGCTTGTACTCCTGTTGGTATACTTGGAGTAAAATGCAGTAGATGGTGGTGAACCAATTTGTGTGTATGTCCTGTTGGTAAACATTTTTCTCTACTCCTAATACAAAATGCGGTATTGTTTCTGCTTGTAAAATGCAGTGTTGTTAATTAAACTATTGTATGTGCTTGTAAAATGGAGCAGGGCTTGCTTAAGTGTAGCAATTGTTGCTTGCTTCCACTACTTGCTGCTGCCGCCAATTTGCTTGTCCTGATGCTAACAAGTGCTTTGCTAGCACCAGTAGCTTGCAGTGCTTGTTATTGTTTGCTTGCACACATTATAATCACACAAACCGCGTGTCGTCCCCGAGCGGGCGACCCGCGGGCGACCAGGAAACCCTAGCCGCCGGGCCTCTCCCGGGCATCCCCGCCGCCGTCGTCGCCGTTCTTCCACGCGGTGGCGGCGGCTCTCATCTTCCAATTGAAGCGGGCAGCGCGCCGGACTCCTGAGCGGAGGAGTTCGCGCTTCTTCGGCGCGGGCACGCCGGGGCGGCGGCCCCGGAAATCAGCTCGGCGGCGGCGCTCTCGTGGGTGGCGCGGGAGCTGCGGCCGGCGACGGCGTCTCGGCCGCTAGGGCGGTGGGGCGACGGCGCGTGTGTGGCATCCAGGGTGGCGGGGCAGCAGCGACTTCGTCTTCCGGCGGCTCGATGCGATGGGGTGCTGTGCTGCGGCTCCCCGGAGGCGCGGTGGAGGTTGCTGAAGGTGGTCATCGGCTCCTTGGCGCGGTGGTCGCGTGGAGGCTGCAGATCGCGCCGCGGATCTGCTGGATTTGGCGGCCACCTCGGGGGCCACCGCGCGTGGCAGGCTGGCCGGGGCGCGGCGGTTCCGGCCAGTTCCTGGTGCTCCGTGGCGGATGGCCACGGAGAGGAAGGCGTCGTGCGGTGATGGCGTGCGGCTCGTGTTGCGGTGGCAGCGGTGGAGCGGAGGAGCATGGAGGTGTGTGGAAGCTGGTGGGCTAGTCGGTCTCGTGGTGTGCGGGTGCAAGAACGTCGAGCGAGAGCTCTGCTCCGGCTGTCGTTGGGCAGGCGGCAACGACGCCTTCTGGCGCCGTTTCTCTTCTTGAAGATGCCGTCGAGACGTGGTGCTCGCCTTTCACCCGGACCACTCCGGGGGAAACCCTAGATCTCCCGGGATCGGGCGATGATGGCGCTCTGTGTCATGCTCCCCCTTGGGGGCATCGTTCTTGGAGTGGTGACCGGCTGGAGGGGCATGTAGTTGCGGGAGGTGGCGGCGAGGGAGTCGAGGCTGGTGTGGCGGCAGCATCTGCGGCTGTCTTTTAGGCCGGGGCGGCGGCCCCGGATGTTGGTACGACGTCCGTGGTCTGCGAGCAGCTCTCCTTGGGCAGCTTGGGCTGCGGGTGGCTGCTTCGTGCGGCGTCGTGGCTCGGTTGCGAGCGGTGCTACGTCGGGACGGCGGTCCCGGAAGGGGTGCGTTGAGGCTTCTGTGGCGACGATGATGATGATGAGCGATGTCGGAGACGTGGCTTTGGCTGCGGTAGTCGGCTCTTCTCCGGCGTGTCCTTGGGGTTGCCTCGGCGTGTCTTGTTGCTGTGAAGTCGAAGCTGCTGCGGTGGGTTCCCGGTGGTGTACGATGACTGGCGACAGATGTTCCTTTCGGCGAGTTTCCACGGCGCCAGCCTGCCTGGTTCTCCTTCTTAGCTCTTCTTCAGAGTCGGAGCTGCGCTGCCTCTGCGTTGTTGGGGGAGCTGTCGTAGCTCTCCGGAGGGTTGTTCTTTGTGTTTAGGCGGGCGTCTTTTAGGCCGGGGCGGCGGCCCCGGATGTTGGTTCGACGTCCGTGGTCTGCGAGCAGCTCTCCCTGAGCAGCTTGGGCTGCGGGTGGCTGGTTCACGCGGCGTCGTGGCTCGGTTGCGAGCGGTGCTATGTCGGGACGGCGATCCCGGAAGGGGGTGCTGGCGGCAAGGTTGTCGGGGCTGCTTGGGCAGCGGCAGCAGCGGTTGCCTTTTAGGCCGGGGCGGCGGCCCCGGATGTTGGTTCGGCGGCCGTGGTCTGCGAGCGGCTTACCTGGTGCAGCTTGGGCTGTGGGTGGCCGCGTCGTGCGGCGTCGTGGTTTCTCGAGGTTGTGGGGCTTCGCCCCGTGGGTTGTGTTGTGTTGTTGTATGGTTTTCGCCCGGTTTCTTTC
Organism: Poa pratensis; assembly: GCA_947311845.1. Classification (NCBI taxonomy): domain Eukaryota; kingdom Viridiplantae; phylum Streptophyta; class Magnoliopsida; order Poales; family Poaceae; genus Poa; species Poa pratensis. The sequence continues at coordinate 100,935,985 of CAMZMU010000085.1, forward strand.
ATAATAAACCGGGCACCTTCTGCTTAATAAACGATGAGGCAAAGCTTTTGCCTCGGGTTCGGAAAAAAAAAATCACACAAACAGTACTACTCCAAGCAACACACAAACGTTTTCAGTACAATAACACACAAACATCAATTTCTTTTGCTAATTTGATGTGTGATGGTTTGCAGGGAGGTTATTGCTGAGTTGAAGGCAGCTGGTGCTTCATGTATTCAGTTTGATGAGCCCACCCTTGTCAAGGACCTTGAGTCCCACCAATTGAGACAGCACTTTCTGGATTGAATGTGCTTGTTGAGACATATTTCGCTGATGTAGGGATAACACTGTTAATGTTCTTTTGCTACTTCAGGAATCTTACATCATTGAGCAGCGTGACTGCTTATGGTTTTGACCTTGATCGTGGAACCAAGACTCTTGATCTTGTCAAGAGTGGTTTCCCTGCTGGAAAGTACCTCTTCGCTGGTGTTGTTGATGGACGCAACATTTGGGCTGATGATCTTGCTGCATCTCTCGGCACTCTACAGTCTCTTGAGGCTATTGTTGGGAAGGGTAAGGATGTTGTGCTATGTATCGATTATTATGAGCTTACCGATTCATCCTGCAGTTTCCAATAATGACATTTGTGCAGACAAGCTTGTCGTATCATCTTCTTCGTCTACTGGTGGCGCAAAATTGAGGTCCGGGCTACCATATTGATGTGCAAAGCAAATGTTGCAGGGCTGGAGGAGAATCACAGCGAGTCGATGAGGATCAGAGGAGATGAAGGAACCGGAGCACCTCTGCTGCTGTTGCTGATCGAGGAGATCAGGAACCAGAGGAGATGGACCTGGGAGGAGATCAGGAACCAGAGAAGATGGACCTGGGGAGGAGATCAGGAACCAGAGGAGCACCTCTGATGGATCCCTGGCGTGCTGCTAGAGATGGCGAGGAGTGGGGCGGGGGAGATGGCGAGGCGGGGAAGAAGCACGCCTGGAGGTGCTCGCGCGCGAAGGTCCTGGGCTGCAACGGCGGCGACGGCGGCGATCTGGGCTGCGGGAGCGACCTGGGCTGCCCGATTCAATTTTTAGATCGAAGTGATCGGTTCGCTGGCGTGACTGCGGAAGGGTATTGCCTGTAATTGAATCGAAAACTAAGGGTATATATGTCTTTTGGGCGATTTTCACCTGGTCGGAAACGAGTCTAGAACGACCTATAATATGAAACGGAGGGAGTATACCTGTATTGGTAGTAGGCATAATATTACTGCACTATCTCAATACGGCTTGATGAGCAAATTCTGCGTAATTATTTTAGGCAGGACACCACGGGCCTTAACCAACCCAGAAAATTTGATACCAAGGAACATAAATAACTCGAGCAATCCATGAAAAAACTACACTAAACAGATCAGGATCATATTGGATATGGATGCAATTATGTCAGTAGATGATACAAATGGTGACCACTGAAGATATGCTCTGAAAATCAGGTATAATTCGGTAAAATCATTTGAAGTCTTCAGCTAAATCCAGATCGCGGGGAGACCACACCCTTCAGCTAAATCTACCAATCCCACACTAGCATGAAGTGTGAAATAGTGCTTTCAAGAAAAGGTGAAAACATACCGAAGTTGGTTCTGAGATACAACTGGAACATTAGCTGCTGATCTTGCCTAGCCAGAAAAGCATGGGGAATTGCACAATGGCCAGGAACAGAAGGAAGTAGTGGTTCCTGCTAGGATGCCTCTCGTAACTCCTCGATGCGCCTAGGAGAACCCTCTTCATTGTCTTAACAAGAAACACACCGGTGCAGATACAGAACCATGGTAGCACAAAATAGTATGAATAGCTCCAGAAGATGCGGACAAGCATCGCGAGTGAGGTGCCAGCAAATCCATACCCAGCGTAAGCCACAATGTCCAGCAATGGTGACTCACCACTTCCCAGTGTGTACAGTAGAGCTTTAATTAGGACAACTTGCATAAACCAACCGAGTAACCCTTTTGTGAACTGTATAGTCAGTGCCTCTGGAGTAAACCTGCATTCAGGAACAATAATATTGTTCAGAGATTCAGACGAGCACCGCTGAAGCAATAATATCATGTACTATGAGCAAAAAAAATCATCAGTATTAGTCATTAGGACGCACTGTTTTCCTGCCAAGATAAATAAGATAGTGCATCACAAAAATTAATTTCTACCCTCAACCTTTTAATCATACATTTTGGATCTTAAACGCACACACAGAACCACTTGCCTTACAGCACGCAATATAACTTTGCACATTTCTTTTGAAGTCCTACAAGTCACGAAAAAGTTTCTCTGGCTGTGCAGTTACCTTCCAAGAACACCCAAGGCATATCCAGCAACAAGAGTGTAGGTGGCAAAAGCCATCAGAGGGATGTACAGATCTGGAGCATTGATGTCTTGAACTGGAGGTTTGTACGATAGCCTTCCTCCCACTGGCTCAGTTATCCTAGTCCAGTGCCCCTGAAGGAAGAGAAATGATATTATGATTTGCATGAACACTCACAATCTGCAGACATGCCACAAAAAGTGGTTTGAGAAAATGAAAAGAAAAAGGAAGCAGTCAGTCATTACCCGATGCAGGAAAGGAAACAAGATCATCTTCAGCTTATTCCTCACATACTGATTGTTGACTTGAAAGTAATATTGTGGATCAGACAAATATTGGGTTATCTGTACACACAATCAAGTAAAAGTTCAGATTTGATAGTACTTCAAAAATCACATTGCTTTGCATAAAATAAATGCACCCGCAGCTCACATTGCTTTGCATAAACTCGGAGCTTGAACCTAAGAACTTCTCACCATACGCTCCTATTCCACTTCGGATGAGTCCAGGTCCAGCTCCATACAAAGCACTTTCAAAAGGGTTTGCCTGTGAAGTAGTAGGCCTGCCTGTGAATCCTCCCAGATCATTGTTCATTGCTGCCATCACGGCTGAATTAACAAAGATTGTTCAAAAGAATAGTCAGACAACGAGATATCAATAATCAGGTCATATACACAATACCATTTTATCTGTATTCCTCATAATCCCACCATTACTCTTGAATACACGCCTACACAGCCACTCTAAGAAACTAATTCCATAATGTCCATCCATGATTTTTCTATAACTATGCACACAACGTTAAAGCGAAAGTGCATGACCAAATATGACTAGCAGCCATATTCCAGTTACAATAGAATTTGATAACGTCGAAGAGAACATGTACTGTCAATCTAAAATTTCCGAAGAGAGAATATAGCATGATATCATAGAATTGTTCCTCGTCCCATCGGTTAGCCCAATCCCACTGTACAGTAAGGTAGTGGCCAAGGTGAATAGCTAGTGTTTTTGGAGTAGCAAAATTGTAAAATTTGCACCAGTCTGGTTTCTGGTTTGATGGTTTCACAGTTTCTTTTTCACGCAAAGGACCGTTCTATTTCCCTTTGAACCATAACTAATTCCAAGACCAAATTCTGGTATTTAGAATAGATTAACATATACTGATAAAATACCACTAACCAATGCTCATAAAAAAGCTTAAGCACATGATGAGCAACGAGTGGGAAGGGTCGGAGTTAGAACACTAAACTGCAGAGCCTTGTCAGAAAGCCAAAAATGTGTTATTAAAATATATTCCAGATTACATACCGCAACACGTATAGAAACATGCAAGTTCAACGCCCCAATCCCCAATCGCTAATTCACCGAAACGCCCACACAGGATAGTACTAACCCCAAAATCAATAAAAAACAGTAATACTAGCAAACAGCGTCAGGAGCAACAAATGCGCAATAAACGCGTGCATACATCAAGAATAGACTCGAACCAGATCACCGCCCTACTAACTGAACAAGGAATGAACGCAACAGAGGCCGAGATCCAGCTAGGAACTGGGGGATTTAAAGGAATGCGGCCAAAGATCTGAACCAGGAATTGGAATCAAACATAGGGAAGAAATTTTGTACCTGCGGTGATTTTCGATACGGGTTTGCTCGCGCCTACGCGGGGGATTGAGATTTCTCGGCGAGGGAACGAAGAGCGAAGAAGCTTTTTCTCTGCAGTAGACCTTGGGCAAACCTGGGCTGTGCCAGGTTCCGTGCTAGGGCCGGGCTTGGCAAATCCTGAACATGAAAGGCCAGGCCCAGCACTGGCCCAGAAATTTTGACTCTTTTGCATTGCAAAATAAATATTTTTTACTCTTTCAAGTGGACATTTCTTTCACCCGAACTCCAGTGCTCCTGTCATTTAAAAAAATATATATATATTTAAGAGTTTAAGAAAAATTATAAAAATCAGGCATGTTCTCGGTTATGTATCCTAGAGACATTCAGAATTACAGTGTGAAATACTTTATATTTCGATATACACAAAAGTGACAAATTTGCAGATCTGATTATAGTTAAGAAGGCATAGTTTTAAATTTACAAAAAAATATTTGTGCAGACTATGGTATAAATATTTTTGCATTGGTATTTTGCACGCTTCTCGTATGTATCATTGAGAACATGCCTGATTTGTTTCGGATTTTTTGAAACTATTAAATATTATTTTTCGGATTTTGTAAAATGGCGGGAGCACCGTAGTCGGGAATAAAAAACACTTTCTGAACTCATTTGCATTACAAGGGAAAATGCGGCAAACCCTGTGGCAGCCGGGAAAGCATAATTGGATGATCTATATTTGAATCCGTCTGCCGACTGGATGGATCTTCTAGCTTGATTAATCTAATCTGTCAATTTGCAGGTTGCTCTCTGCATCTGAACTTGTCTGTGGTCGTTAGGACAATTGTAGGTTGGTTGTACGACCGAATTAGCATTTAGCAGAGCAGCAGATCAATTACACGAGCGAGAGACGGCTGCTTGTTGGGGTGCCTACCTCTGCTCTAGGACGGACCGCAAGAGCAATATGAGTATATGACACACAAGGTCTGAAATGGCCTTTTTGTCCTAGTAGCAATGTTATGCGGAGTAATACTGAAACTAGGGATAGTAAATTTGTTTCAAGCCAATTCAGGGTTCAGAGTGTGATTTCCAGTACACAAGTCAGACAGACAGTGAAATTACTGACGGCATGAAGGTGTATGATTTTCAGTACACTAGTTGAACATGCAGTGACGACGCAGAGGCGGAGCTAAACCCCAGGCAACCTGGGCCGTGGCCCGGGTCGCAGCGCAATATTCTTCTTGCCATCTACGGAAAAAAAAAAAGTGGCCCGGGGCGCAGCCCAGGCCTGGCCCTGGTCTCCATCTCGAACTCGAAGCAGAGGCTCCCAAATCCCGTCTCCATCTCAGACGCCAACTCCTCCCCGCCGCCGAACCGCCCATCGAGGCCCTGCTCGACGCCCTCCCCGGCCGCCGCGCGCAGGCCACGGACGGCTCCTCGCGCCGGCCCCCGCCCTCCCCGTCCTGCTCCACGGCGGCGCGCGCTCCTCCTCGCCCTCCCCCACCTCCGCCCCACCCCGCGCCTCGTCTACGCCGCGCTCCGCTCCCTCCCGTCCCCACGCGCGCTGTTCGCCTCCATCCTCTCCCAGCTCAGCGCGCTCTCATCCTCTCCCTGCCCAGCGTAGACCTGGAGGAGTGGAGGAGGAACGGCTCCTGCTGCCCCGCATCTCCCCATCGAGGCGTGAGGCGTCGACCTGCTACAATCTCCTCTGAGTTCTAGGGTTCGTGCTACTGCCCCTCATTTGATTTCTCCTCAGCTCGGTGCTTCTAGCTAATTTCTCTACATCTTCGCTGAGTTCTAGGGTTCGTGCTACTGCCCCTTAATTGATTTACAAATTACAATTGCATTTCAGGAACTAAAGATGAAGAGATTTTTCCCCTCTATCTCAAAACCGAACGAAGCTGAACAAGCTCCTCAACCTGAAGAAGCTCCTCAATCCGAGGATGCTGCCCCCCAAACTGGACCTTCAATCTCAACCGAAGAAAGTACCAACCTTGCAGATTGTGTTGCCAATATAAATTCTCGTCTCGGACATGGTATGAATGTCATTGTTTCAGACCCTGGTCTTAGGACACCTATTGAGGATTTGGATCCGAACATTAGAGATGATGCTAGAAGGGAGTATGTTAATTTGGGTCCATGCCAACCTTCTCGTCGTTTTGGTAAGTTCTTCTATTTGTATCCACGAATTAATATTTTATCTATCTTTGTGCTTTTTCTTATGACACAATTCTTGTCTTTTAAGGTATTGGTCCTTCTTCTACCATTGACGAGGAAATGGCAGGCTCGGATGAAGTAAACAATTGATTTCGTACTATCTTTTGTACGTTTGTACTACTTTCTTTAGAATTTTGTCATGTTTTATGTATTTTCGATGGGCCATTAAGAATTGTAGTTGAAAACATGAGTTCATATTTGCAATCATGCAAAATTTCTGTGTCATTACTTGAGTTTTTTCTGTAAGTTTTCTTGAGCCAAGATTTTGGCCCGGGTCTTGCGCAATTCCTGGCTCCGCCACTGTGACGACGTACCCTTGTTGATTAATAAAAATCTTGCCCCCGACTCAGGAATTGAATCCCGACATGTGACGACGTCCCCTCGTTGATTTTGTCTCTGATCAATAACATCTCCATCGACGTCCAGTCATTTCGAAGCCTGCGCTTGCACTTCAGACACCCTGGATCCTTATGCAGGTATACGGCCTCCAGGTTCACCCCTGCTTCTATGACATCTTTGGCAAACCTCACAAATTTATCTGCTGCCTGAAACCCATAGATCCTGAGCTCAGCCAGATTATGGTGCTTGAAATCAGGGGCAGATGGTTCCCACTCTAGTCCTCTGCCCTTCTCCTCGCTAAACGGATACATGTACCTATGCTTCCCCTTTGTAATTTCACATAAATGATCCCGCACCTGCGTTCAATCAGGTGAAAAACTCTTAACTTGTCATGGAAAGATTGAACTTCAAAAAGAGACGATTCGCTTTGCATATTCAAAATGAGGTGGAATAAAAATGAGAAATGAAGAATAAGTACAAGGGATTACCAGCATGCATAGTTTCTTAAGGCTGGGTGCACCTTGGAGTATGAACATTGTCCAAGTTAGGTCGCATTCTTCAGAAATGTTAAACAAAGTCACAAGACTTAGTTTGTGGAACACCGGTAACAATTGTTTTCGACCTTCCGGTTTTACCCAAATCTGCAAGAGGGGGATAATGCAGAATTATGTTAACCAAAAACAATTACTACAACCTTTTCACGACAACAGCATTCTGACAACATCGTGGACCTTCGCTAACCTTTTCACATCTGAAGTTCAAATGCAGGTTGATTATTGCGGTTTTACCAAGCAACTCACTTAGCTTGAGCATCTTGTGCACATCAAGACCAATATTAATGATGCTCACAGTATTGAGCAGTGGGACATAGCCCAAACGGAAGGGTTCATCTTTAGATACAAACCCTTCAAATTTCAGGACTGCAAGCTTTGGTACCCACTTCAGATCAACCCTCTCAAGATTGCTACAAATAATCACTAGTTCCCGGAGTTGCGGGTGTTCCAATTCCAGCAAAGACAGAAGCCCCGTGTCACACTTGTAGAGGCGGAGGAACTCCAGTTGCTTGCATACACCGAAAATTTTGGGGAAGTATGATTCGCCTAACCTCAGATTCTCTAGCCAGAGGTGTGTAAGACCACCAAATGCATTTGGACAATAATCAAAGAACGACATGAACTGCCTCCCATAAGTGAGCAGGTCATCGGAGGTACAATTTATACCCACTTGCGTTAAGATTTTAAACTCAACTGAAGCAACATTTTGAGTTTCTATTGTGTTGGCAACAATTTGGCCAATGAAGATGGAGTCATCTCCCAGATAGAATTGCATGGACAATAGGTGAACTGTGTATAGACTTCCAGTCCTGCTTTCCAGTATGCTCCTGGTTGCTTTCAGCACGGCGGTGTTGGCCCAAATTATATCATGTGAGGTTAATTTTCTCCTTCCATTCTTAGGCACATAAGAACCAACCGTTATGATAATTTTTTAGAGCATAGTAGGGATCTGCTTCCAACGTCTGGAGAGGATGGCGGTTCATGCGACCTCAGTGATATCAAGTCGCTCGACAATGTTGAGCAAAACGTCATCTGGCAACTTGCTGAGCCTATCAATTTCATTGTCCTACATTTGATATGGAAACAAATCAGAGTTTATTTCTTACTATCCCATCACAGGTGTAACAATATTTTCCACAGACAAAGATAAAAAATTATACTTCTCGGTTCTCACAGAAAAACTATGGAACTTAACTTTTATACCTTCCCAAGAAAGATTTAATTTTGATTTTACAATTTTTGTACTGAACCACAAATGAATGCAATATTTATTTTTATACTTCCCAATTAAAACACGCAATTTTAAAATTTTATACTTTACAAGAGACTGACTCAAATTTATTATTTCCTAAAAAAAAGGATAAATATTGACCACGAATTCTGATGATGGTTCCTACTTTTCATTATTCATTGATTTGTTTTCTTCTTTTGCAGTGATGTAAGGGCATCTAAGTCTAACTAAAGGGAAAAGGAAACAGGAGGAAGAACTTACCAGCATGTCGAGGGAGGATTTGCCGAGGTTGATCTGGCAGCCGGTCGCGAGCTGCTGGTCTCCTCTTATATACGCGATGGAAACTCTCGTTTAAATATTGAAAACTCTCTCAATTCGATGGAATATATTCAAAAGGGGACAGAGGGACTTTGATTGTAGCCCGGGACGGATTGGAGATATAAAAAGGGAGCCGCTTCGGTCGCTGACTCCGGCTCGGACATGAGCCGCTTGATTTGCTTCGATTGCTGGTTGCAGCTCGGAAAGGAGCGGCTGCTTCGATTGGGGACGGCAGCTCCTTGGCCTCCGACGTTGCGAGGAGGGAGCTCCGCATAGGGCGGGCGGCGGCACATAACTGACGTCCAATCATATGATCCTATCCGGTGAAACCCTAGCTAGGAGGGGACGGCATGCTCTTTGGACATACGTAAATTTCTCCCCGCAGAGTCCAGTATCAAAGTCTCCTCAGTTGCCAGATCATCTTGACAGAAGGTATATACCTCCTTTGCCTGAAAAAGATCGGAATCCCAAGAACTATTCAATCTTTGCAAGAAAAACCGACAAGATATAAGTTGGCAGTATTTTTTATTTCTTGTGCATGTGCATGTGCGCCGCCTCGCTTCCTGCTGTCCAGCATGGTGACTGACAACAGCGGCGGCATTCGGACGGCTACGAGCATCGTTGATGCCGTCAATCCTGCGCCGAAGAACTGGTGTTGTTCGGTTTTGACTGAGGACCAAACCGAAATTGAGCATTTTCAAAAGAAACCGATCGGTCAGTGAAATGTAAAGCCCAAAATTATTTAGGATCCGAGAATGTTTTGACTGAGGACCGAACCGAAATTGAGCATTTTCAAAGGAAACCGATCGGTCAGTGAAATGTAAAGCCCAAAATTATTTAGGATCTGAGAAATCGAACCGATCGGTTCAGGAGAACTGAATGAGGTCGTCCGAACGGGTCATTTGGACGTCGTCCGGACGAGCTTTGCCATGTAGTCATGATAAAATTAGAACTATTCTGAACAGGGATTCAATGTTGTATGTATGATGCAAAGACGTTAAATATTCGCATCATATTGCACATGACTGGAGTTACTGTCACAACAGTATTGCATCCACGAGAGACAATGTCATTCAGCAGAGAGCTAGGGACAAAAAGAAAAGAAAAAAGTACTTAGTGCTAATTCCGGCATAATTTTTGGGCAAAATAGTTTTGTTGGCCCCCCTAATCAAGATTTGCCATTTCAACCCACTTCAAACTTAAATCCTGCCACCACCCATGATGGCATTCCTCAAGTCTTAATGCATGAACATGCTTCTATACAACTATATGTGATGATATGATTTTTGTATATGGATTTTCTATTCCATATATGTTTGGTTTAATGTCCCCATTTGATTCGATTTGTTGGACGCACAATGATACACCAACATTTATAATATTGTTCTAGTACTTTGTTTTTTATTGAAAGAGAGATGTGGGGCGAAGTCCAACCCTGCCTTGCTAGCGCCCCCACCTATGACAAATCAAAGCCGGAGATAGGCCTCAAAACGGAAGAGGAAACAATGATGGAGGCGAGGAAGAAACTTAGGTGTGGGTGCGGGGCATGTCGGCGTCGGGGATTTGCTATATAGGACAAATGACGAGTTGGGAAGGTTGGAACGGTGGTGGGTCCAGTTCGCGAAAGGTGGCTATTTGGGACCAACGAGCCCATGGCGGCGGTGCTGGGATGGTAGTAGGGTGGATTTGAAGTTACAAAAATTGTCCAAATTTTTTGGCCCTTTTCTTTATGGTTATTGTTTGCAAAATTACCACAAAGGCAGAAGATGCCATTGACCTCTGAAAAAAGCAGAGAAGAAGAAGCAAACACTTACCATGATATATATGGTTGAAGTTTCATGAGTATTCTTAATATGCCTGTTCATAAAATATGACAACTATGTCATCAATGCTTCCAAATACTCCCTCCGTGTCAAAATACAAGGCGCGCTATTTTTAAGGTGGTCTTTGACGCTCAACTTTGACCACCAATATATAACAAAATATAATGAATGTGAATGTATATATGGTACTGTTGGATCCGTCTTGCAAAATTCTTTAATTTCATATATCTTTATAATAATTTTGGGTACATATTATAAGTACAAATCATGGTCAAAGTTACACAGCGTTGACCAGCGAAATTAAAGGGCGCCTTGTATTTTGAGACGGAGGGAATATGTGGTATTATCCGGTTGTAACACACGGGTACTTAGCTAGTATATACAATTTGGCTGGGGCGTAGGATAGAAGAATGATCTTGTTACATCTCACCAGAAAAATTCCAACAGTATTCGCCGGGCAATGATGCTATGTCAAAGGTGTTCATCGTTCAGTCTGCACGAAATGTTGTTTCGGCTAGCAAGCTATTTCACTAGTGGTACAATCCATTTCACAGTGAAAACAACATCGACAAAAATTTCCATTTGCCAAAGAACTTGACATTGGTAGTCCTTATCCTACTCAACTCAGTACAATCTCAATATACACATAACTGTAAAGGTTCATCAACAACAAATAATCAATGCATACAACAGTAGATACACAGGGCGAGTGCATTATTTTGTATACTAATATTCTCGCCCCAGACTAGGAAGTCAGTCCCGACATGTGACCACGTACATTTGTTGATTTGTCTCTGATCAAGAACATCACCGTCCAAGTCATTTGGAAGAATGCGCTTGCACTTCTCACATCGTGGATTCGTATGAAGGTCTACGGCCTCCAGGTTCACCTCTGCCTAACATGACATTATTTTGACTAATAATATTCTTGCCCCCGACTCGGGAAGTGAATCTTGACATGTGACCAGGTCCCGTTGTTGATTTTGTCTCTAATCAACAACATCTCCGTCGACGTCCAGTCATTTCGAAACCTGCGCTTGCACTTCTGACACCCTGGATCCTTATGCAGGTATACGGCCTCCAGGTTCACCCCTGCTTCCATGACATTTCTGGCAAACCTCACAAATTTATCTGCTGCCTGAAACCCATAGATCCTGAGATCAGCCAGATTATGGTGCTTGAAATCAGGGGCAGATGGTTCCCACTCTAGTCCTCTGTCCTTCTTCTCGCTAAAAGGATACATGTACCTCCGCTTCTCCTTTGTCATTTCACATAAATGATCCCGCACCTGCATTCAATCATGTAAGAACTAACTGGTCATGGAGCGTTTGAACTTCAAAAAGAGAAGTTTCGCTTTGCATTATCAACATGAGGTGGAATATTAAATAAGAGAAGAAGAATGAGTACAAGAGATTACCATGATGCATAGTTTCTTAAGGCTGGGTGCACCTTGGAGTATGAACATTGTCCAAGTTAGATCGCATTCTTCAGAAATGTTAAACAAAGTCACATGACTTAGTTTGTGGAACACCGGTAACAATTGCTTTGGACCTTCTGGTTTTACCCAAATCTGTAAGAGGGGGGGCAATGCAGAATTATGACAACCAGAAATAATGACTACAACCTTTCCATGGCACACATCATTCTGACAACATTGTGGACCTTCACTAACCTTTTCACATCTGAAGTTCAAATCCAGGTTGCTTATTGCGGTTTTACCAAGCAACTCACTTAGCTTGAGCATCTTGTGCACATTAAGACCAATATTAATGATGCTCACAGTATTGAGCAGTGGGACATAGCCCAAACGGAAGGGGTCATCTGGAGAGAGAAATCCATCAAATTTCAGTACTGCAAGCTTTGGTACCCACTTCAGATCAACCCTCTCAAGATTGCTACAAGAAATCACTAGTTCACGGAGTTGGAGGTGTTCCACTTCCAGCAAAGACAGATGACCCGTGTCACACTTGTGGAGGCGGAGGAACTCCAGTTGCTTGCATATACCGAAAATTTTGGGAAAGTATGATTCGCCTAACCTCAAATTCTCTAGCCAGAGGTGTGCAAGACCACCAAATGCGTTTGGGCACGAATCAAAGAATGACATGAACTGCCTCCCATAAGTGAGTTGCTCATCAGAGGTACAATTCATACCCACTTCCGTTAAGATTTTGAACTCAACTGAAGCAACCTTTCGTGTTGCAATGGTGTTGGCAACAATCCGGCCAATGAAGATGGAGTCATCTCCCAAATAGAATTGAATGGACAGTAGGTGAATTGTGTATAGACTTTCAGTCCTGCTTTCCAGTATGCTCCTGGTTGCTTTCAGCACGGCAGTGTTGGCACGAACTATATCATGTGAGGTTAATTTTCTCCATCTGTGCTTGGGCTCAACAGAACCAATGGTTATGATAATTTTTGAGAGCATAGCAGGGATCTCCTTCCAACGTCTGGAGAGGATGGCGGTTCGTGCGACCTCAGTGATATCAAGTCGCTCGACAATGTTGAGGAGAACGTCATCAGGCAACTTGCTGAGCCTATCAACTTCATTGTCCTACATTTGATATGGAAACATATCAGAGTTGATTTCTTACTATCTCGTTACTGGTGTAATTTTATTTTCAGCACACATAGATAAAAGAATACACTTTCCCATAGAAAGACACCATTTTGATTATAGAGCCTGTATATACTCTCCCAAAGAAAGACCAATTTTGATTGTTCGATTTTTATACTGATTTTTATACTTTCCAATAAAAAAACGCAATTTTGAAATCTTATACTCCCTCCGTTCCATTTTAATTGACTCCAATATAGATGTATCTTGTACTAAAATATGTCTAGATACATCCGTTTTGAAATCAACTAAAATGGAACGGAGGGAGTAGTACTTTCCAAGAGTCTGACGCAATTTTGTTATTCCCCACCAAAAACGTTAAGTTTTTATTATTCCATTTTTTTCTTTCTTTGTGGTGATGTAAGAAAATCTACCTAAAGGGAAAAGGAAATAGGAGGAAGAACTCACCAGCATGTCGAGGGACGATTTTCCGGTCGCGAGCTGCTGGTCTCCTCTTAAAACTTGCCGGTACCGCGGCTACCGCCAGGCCAGATATATATGGGCGATGCAAACTCTCGTTTAAATATTGAGTATAGAGGACTGCGGCTCGGAGATGAGCCGCTTGATTGCTTCGATTGCTGGTTGCAGCTTGGAAAGGAGCTGCTGCTTCGATTCGGGACCGCGGTTGCCTCCGACGGCAACAACACGGCAGGCAGCGGCGCGTAACTGATCTCCGATCCCCTTTCCTCTCTGGGTGAAACCCTACCGGCGAGGTTGGCTTGGGAGCAGCCTGCATGACTATGGGATGGCTCGGCTCATTTCTGGCTTGAGCCAGCTTTGCCAGAGCCGAGACGACTTTTTTTACTCTATGACTTTTATCCAGAATTAGATAATTAAATACTTTCAAAAATAATATAAAGATTCTATTTATTCCATATATATTCCATAAGTATTCTGGATAATTTGAGATAATTTTTCCTAGCAACCTGAAAGTTAAGGTGACATCTGACCTGCTGTTGCATCAGCACAGAGTTAAACCTTCTTCGGTTGAACCACTTCTTCGGTGGATTAGAGAGTTAGATTTTTAATTATGTTCTCCTCCCTCAACTTCAAACCACCTTGATGTATTTAAACTTTTTTGGGCTCCCCTTTATATATGAAAATTACACCGTAGGGACTTTCCCTACTGTAATGGTGCTAAAAAAAGCAACTTGAAAGTTAAGAGTTTTTTTTTGCAACGTTTGGCCAAATTTGGATAAATAATTTGTACTTTTCAATTTAACTGAAAATATTTCATAAATCCATTCTATGTTGTATGAATATTATGGGAAATCTTAATAGCTCGTTTGCCACCGATTTAATATTATTTGGAGGAAAATGAAGTAAGTTGAGTTGTAGTCGGGCAACACAGGGCGAGGAGGGACTCGGCTTAGCAAGGCGAGACCCTAGACTCGGAGGCGCGGCTGTACCTAGCATGCATTAGCGGGCTTGCGCCTCATCCGTCGCAATCAGCAATGCCTCGAAGTCAGAGGTGCTGCACACGGTCCGTGTCAGCCTCTTCGCGCCAGCGAGGCGCTCGTCAGGTGGTGGCCCATCACGGTAAGGCCCCTGTTTTGTCGTGTCGTGTTCGACCTTTTCGTGCACATGAGCTTTGGCGCCAGCCTTGCCCCGGAGGTAGGGATGGAACCCGCAGGGTATGGGTAAGGCTGGAGCCAAACCATACCCTTACCCGATGAATTCGATCTTACCTATCACCCTTACCCATACCCCGGTTCCTCATCTGCCTCATGAAGAGGCGGTCCGCCGCCTCCACCTTCAGCTGTGGCTCCGCCGCACGGTGCTCCGCCGCCTCCTCCTTGAGTTGCGCCTCCTCGCGTATCCTTCCCGCTTCCGCCTCCGTCTGAGCTCTCCACTGCTCCGTCGCAGCGTCTGCCTCCGCCCGGGTGTGAAGCGCTTCGGCCGCCGCCTCCGCCCGGGCACGCTGCGCTTCATCCGCCTGTCGGATGTACTCCGAACCCGTCAGCTCGACGATGTCGGAGTCCTCACGGACCACGACATATCCCACACTCGCCGCCGCCGCCTCCTCGCGCGTCATGGTTTGGAGGTGGGCCTGCGCCTGCGCCGCCTTGTCCGCTGTCGTGGTGGTATCACGGCAGATGCCATAGGATGGCTTGTGTTGGGGCCGATCGACGCTGGTGGAACCGGGGAGGGATAACGCGCTAAGGAGCGCACACGGAAGACACAAAGCACACACACGATCTACCCAGGTTCAGTGCCCTCGTGAGGAGGTAAAACCCCTACTCCTGCCTGTCTGTCTAAGTATATCTGGATATCAAGAATACAAAGGTGCTCCTCGAGCTGTGTGATCTCAGCTATGGCTATGAGCTCAAGGAAGAAGAAGAAGCTATGGAGGAAAAGATCTCTCAGTGTATCATTATCGTGGTCACCGTCCCTCACGCAGAAGGGGGAAGGGCCCTATTTATAGGCTAGCCCGAGTAACGGTCTGGTCTCCGTACTGGCATTGTAGCCATGCGCGCCTGCGTCATCCGCATGGTCATGATTGTGTCCTCTGGCACGGACAGGACGTGGCCTGCCCATGCCTTGCACTCTGGTCCCACGTTCCGTGGTCAGCGGTTAGGTGTGACCAGACACCTCGTACCCGCACCATACCTCCTGCCAGGCTCCCGTGTCAGGCGGGATGTGACAGCAGCATTGACTTCCAACCGGCATAAGGTGCCTCTTCTCTTTAACCCGGCATGGATATGCCGGATTCCCCTTCCTGGGTTATCCTCCCCTGCACACAAGAGAAGACACGAAGATACCGACATATTTATGTCGGTCAGTATATGTCGGTTTGCACCAACATCATATCCCGGCCCCTTCTGGGCCTGGTTATGAGTTATGTCGGTCAGTATATGTCGGTTTGCGCCAACATCATATCCCGACCCCTTATGGGCCTGGTTATGTCGGTCGGTATATGTCGGTTTGCACCAGCATCATATCCCGGCCCCTTCTGGGCCTGGTTATGTCGGTTTTACTGTAACTCGGTCCACTCTTGGACATAGCTTATACCATACCTTGACCCTACCCCGGGGTAGCCCCCCGACATCCGCCGTCATCTTGGCAAAAATGGTGGGGAGGCGGCGAGGCATGGTGGAGGAGAAGCGGAGTGGGCGGTGGATGTGGATGAGCCGAACTAGGGTTCCGGCGGCGGCTGTAGATTGTGGATGTGGATGTGGATGAATAGGACTAGGGTTCCGGCGCCGATACATATAGTGGAGGTGGCCGGTCCGCCATGAATGTTGGCTGTTGGGCGTTGGCCGTTGGCCGCTGGCCGCTCCGCCATGAATACCGACGCCGGTCAAAGGCTAGATCCTCTGCCCGGTAGGCCGGTCAAACGTGGGTCCGCGCTGTCAGCGACATGAGGGCGGACGCGTCCGGACCGCCCCAAACCGTCCCCACATATGGGCTGGGTTTGGGGTGTGCCGGACCGCCCGGACATTTGGTGTCGGTTTGGGGGCCACAACCCAGTCGCGGTTTTTGGCCAAAGGCCATCCGGGCAGTCCGCCCAGACGTTTGGGCGGCCTTTGGGGGCTTCGGTTGGAGATGCTCTCATCTTTGTATGCCATGACATGTGTTGAAATGTTCAGTACAATGTGAACCGTAGATGACATCGAGCTGACGAAATAGTCGTGTCTACATGAACGCCCTAGCGCCTAAAACGGATCACCCCTCGATACGGTGGACAGTACACACGCACATGCCCATGCCCATGCCCGAGGTTCTTTGTCCACGGTGTACTAGTACGAGCTAAAGCTCAGACTAGCGAGAGATCGCGTCTGGAATCTGGATCCTCTCTGCTCATCCGAGGCCGACGCTGATATCAAGAGCCCAGTCCGTAGGCAGCAGGCGGTAGCACGAGGAGACGAATCAAATCGAGCTCAAGGACACGCACAACCTACTCTAAAGTTTTCCCACCCTCCAACCCACACCGACTCCTCTCACTCGGTCCACACGCAACCGTTCAAGAAAGAACGAACACCACACGAGCAGCTATTTTACGAGAAATGAGGTTCCCTTGATTTATCGTACTATATTTTGCCTTAAATCACCCTTTGCCAAACTATCGGTTGTTAATGGCCCTTCAGAAAACTTTCAATTAGATCAGGCTCCTCCCAAAAGGTCATTTGCGTTGGCTTATCTGAAACTACGAAATGCAAAAACGGTTAAGTTATTTAGGTTTTGAAAAGGTCATTGGGCGTGGAGTTTCTGACGATCTCAGAGCTTATTTCAAATGACTTAGCCTATTTTCGTTTTGTAGTTGCAGACATACAGTGTTAAAATTACCAACTACTCTCAAAGCTGTAAAAAAAATACCAGCAGAATACTCCAGTGCTCCTGCCACCCGAGCTCCAGTGCTCCTGCCACTTTTAATATTCAAAAACTATTTTTAAAGTTTCAGAAAATTCTGAAGAAAAAAAAACATGCATGTTTACGATGATGTATCCTATAGACGTGCAAGTTTAGTGCCAAATACTTTATATTTCGAGCTACACAAAAATGACAAGTTCACAAATCTGATTGTAGTTAACAATGTATAGTTTGAAATCTACAAATTTTGTCATTTTTACGTAGACTATAATATATCGATTGTTGCACTGATAATTTGCACGGTTCTAGTATGCATCATTGAGAACATGTATAATTTTTTCAGATTTTTTGAAACTTTTAAATATGTTTTTAAAATTTAAAAGTGCCAGGAGCACTGGAGCTCGGGATCAAATACCATTTTCCGATTCATGACACACTGTATTATCGTAGAGAAGACTACTGTGCGAAGCGTGATGTCCCGGAGGGCGCGGCACGGAGGAATGGCATGTCGCGTCCAGTTCCTCGAAAGGGAAGCCGCCGCGGCCGCGCGCGCTTGCGGTCTGCTGCTTGCCATGGCAGCGAATCCCGATAAAAGTGAGCGAGGGCAGAAAGGGCGTGGCGAAAGCAGCGCCCCGTTCTGCTCCCATGCCCCACTGCCCTCCCTCATCTTTGACCCCCTCGCCACTGCCACCACAGTCCAGTCCAAGCCACGGCGAACAAACACTGCCCCACTCCAGGAGTCCAAGAAACTCGCCAAGAACAGAGCAACACTGCAGCAGCAAGTCCATTCTTTCCTCCTCCAATCCGTCGCAAACACTTCAAACACTCTCATCCAACAGTGTTCACCACGCCAGCTGCAAGCGCCACCATGATGGGCGGCTCTCTGCTCCTGCTCTTCTTCCTGCTGGTCTCTGGCGCCCGGTTCGGCGGCGGCGCAAGGCTGGGGGGCAATGGCGGCGGCGTGTACGAGGACTGGAGGCTTGGAACCGCCACCTACGTCAAGGAGTCACAGGGGCACCCGCTCAACGATGGTATGCGTTACTTCCTCTGTTCTTCGTTTCGACTCCTCAATCGCAGCATCAAGAATGAATGAATGAACATCTATTTGCCCTGCTTTCTTCCTGCATTTTTTTTTCTGGATGATGGGGATTGGAGATGACGAATGTTGTATGTTTGGGAGGAGATGGTCTGCGATTGTGCAGATCCGGCGTGTTACCCAGGGAAATGACAGTGTGAGAAATTGCAAGGGAATGCGGAGGGGGAAGATTCGATGTTGAAACTTGTTCCCTTTTACTACTTTTTAAGATGGATTTTGACTCTTAGAACTG
This sequence comes from Poa pratensis, assembly GCA_947311845.1. NCBI lineage: Eukaryota > Viridiplantae > Streptophyta > Magnoliopsida > Poales > Poaceae > Poa > Poa pratensis. The sequence goes on from CAMZMU010000085.1 coordinate 100,954,659, forward strand.
AACATTACGTAGGATGTTCTGTAGATGACAGAGTTATTCCATTGTGATTTGTGAAGAAAGGTGGAAAAGGGTTTGTTTGATAATTATAGAACAGTGTTGATGCTTTACCATCAACCTTTTTTCTTTATCATACTTAAAGAAACCTTTTTGTTGTGTTAGTGCAATCCTAACCAGCCGAAAGAAAACTAATAATTGGAGTGGAGCATTAGTGCATTTTTTTTACTAAATTGGTGTCCCCTTTGCGTAAGAAGTGGGCACATTGAATGCTTTGACAATCCTGATATGAGGGGTTCGGGCAAGGTAGTACACCATGATCTTTTCTTTCTGTCACTGCCTGCACTCAAGTCATGAAGTGTACCTTCACACTCAGTAACTTCTCCATTGAAATCGACTCTGTTTTTTTTTTCCTTCTGAGATTCATCAAATATACAAGACCACTGTGCTCAATGTCAATTCCTTCTCTGTTTTTATGCTACCCAGAAACTAAAAATGTTTCTTATCTGATGCAACGTGCTGTCTGAAACTCTGAAGGTGGTGGCGCTTGCGGGTATGGGGACCTGGACATATTCAGATACGGGAGGTACACTGCCGGTCTGAGCGGCGCCCTGTTCGACAGGGGCAGCGCCTGCGGCGGCTGCTACGAGCTCCGGTGCGTAAACAACATCCTCTTGTGCCTCAGGGGCAGCCCGACCGTCGTCGTGACGGCGACTGACTTCTGTCCGCCCAATTTCGGCCTTGCCGACGACTTCGGTGGCTGGTGCAACTTCCCCAAGGAGCACCTCGAGATGACCGAGGCTGCGTTCCTCCGGGTGGCCAAGGCCAAGGCTGACATTGTCCAGGTGCAGTTTCGAAGGTAACAACGAGTTAATTTGATGTTCCTGAATCCCTCAGTACTGCAACTTGGGTGCCCTTTAGCTTATCATTGACTGTAGATAGCCAATTTGTGATGCAAAAATGTGGCACTATCATTCTTGAGTTGTGCAACTGGTGTAGTATTATAACGTACTTTTGCAAAAGTTCAGAATGATGTTTTATGATTAGAAATGGATCGTAGACTATGGAACAGGTTTCAAGCCACTTTGCATTGTGGGCTAGTAGAAAGTATCAGGTTTGAGAGGGTGTAGAGAAAAGAGCAGCTTTAACCAGTGACACTTTTTCCTTTTTTTAGATTGACTCTTGTATGATAATAATGAGTACTTCCACAGTTTCAGACAAATGCTATGAGTATGTCTCAACTGATGCAAGAGTAGTAAACACCACGTATTCTCTTTACAAGTCAGTTAGATCACCACCAATGATAAATCAAGCGGTATCTCATATGTGACCAGTCATTGACGTCATTGGTGCAGGGTGAACTGCGACAGAGCCGGCGGAATACGGTTTACGATCACCGGCGGCGCCAACTTCCTCCAGGTACTCATCACCAATGTGGCAGCAGACGGTGAGGTCGACGCCGTGAAAGTGAAAGGGTCAAAGACCGGGTGGATACCGATGGGGAGAAACTGGGGACAGAACTGGCAGTGCGACGCCGACCTCCGAGGCCAGCCGTTGTCGTTCGAGGTCACTGGAGGAAAGGGGAGGACGATCACAATGTACAATGTTGCACCTTCAGATTGGATGTTTGCTCAAACATTTTCAGGCAGACAGTTCATACAATAGGTGAAAAGGGTGAATTGTTGTGACTAGAATTACAGGGTTAACTTCAATGTGGGTTTTCTGTGTTGTAGCCCAAAGCTGTTTACCCAAGAATGTTGATGTCGCTTTACTCTGCTCGCCATGTGTAGCATAGTTATAGAACTTACTTCCAGTTCTCAAAGTTTACCTGGGGCACTATCTCACTAGTGGTTCTGTGCATCCAATCTTACTTAGCCGAATGAATGCGGTGCATAACTATTCAATGCAACTAAATAGAACGTTTAACCACACGAGTAATGATAGAACACAGACGGATGTGTAGGCAAGAAGACTGAAGGGCAAAGGGCGAAGGCTGAAGGAGCATAGGCAAGAAGAGTGGCGCCATTGGTAAGGCGTCCGCGACTGCTTAATGGATGATACTCAGTCTTTTCGACCACCATGTCCAATTGGCTCGTCTCTGTGGATTTGGTGGTGTTTGTTGTCTTCAACCTTGGTTTCGTTGGAGTTTCTTTGCGAGGTAGAAGTGCGAGGGATCGTGATTGTTGTGTGTTATGTTTGTTTGTCATGTTGAGCGTGGAGTCATGAAGTGTATTTCTTAGCGAGTAGTCCGTATGTCGTCTTTGTGTATCGGTTTTTACCTGGTTTTCCGTTAATTAACTGGGCAGATCTCTTCTCCTGAATTAATCGATGAGGCAAATATTTGCCTCTGTTTCGGAAAAAGGGCAAAGGGCGTAAACCAGTTTGGCGGACTTTATTAGATAAAGAGTGTATATTAATATCGCGGAGATACAAATTACACCCAGCCTCCGCAACAACGCAATAACCAAAGTTATTACGGATGCACACAGCCGAAAAACAACAAGAAGAAGAAAATAAAAATAAAAGTCCCACTACAGAGTTACGGTCCTTGCAGCAGCCGCACAACCACCACCAAGACACCACCTGATGTCCAATTCTTCAAAAGGAACACTAGTGCAAGGCACAACCAATTAAGGCCAGACACTGGGTTTTCACCCTGAAGATAGTCCCCGCTCTCAAAACAATGTCATCAGAGACCATTGCCAGGCACAACCAATTAAGGCCAGACCTTGGATTTTCACCCTGAAAGGTAGGACATTGAACTTCACCTGTGATGTTGCCCCCACTAACATACCGCTGCTCCGCATCATGCAACTCCAAGAAAGTTCCTCATCGTTGCAAAGCCTCCAATCACCATTTGCTAGTCCTTTAATCTCAGTTTTCATGACATTCCCCGCCTCTGACTACACCATGGATTTACCCATGATGGCACAGAAGCAGAGCTTCATGCCGCTCCCTCCGGCGCAACCGAATCCCTCCGATCCAGCAATCTCTAGGAATTAGCTCATGAAAGATCACCGGTGGAGCCTTCCGAAACTCGACACTCTTGCCAGATCAAGCTACCGGCGTCAAGCAGATCTTCATCTTGACGTGATTCGGAACCAAGGACCACCGCCTTTAATCGCAAGACAAACAGCCCCCACGCCGCCGGTCAACTCCAGCCGGACTGGATGACGGAACGGATCCGCCGATCCAGCCGCGAACCCGGCCGGCCACGTCCGGCGAAGGACAAGACCACCACCACCATGCCCGGAGCAGCTGCTCGAGGCGTCCTCGACGATGCGAAAATGGCCCCGGATAGCCTCCACACCGTCGTCGACGTAGCAACGGAGGTGCGCGAGATCGAGGTCCGATCTAGACCCAGCGGGCCGAGATCCATCCCGTCACCCGCTCTGCCCCTGTCTACTAGTGCCGCCGCCGGCCGTCGCTTGTCCAGATTGCCGCCATCCGCGCCGCCTTCGCTGTAGAGGAAGGGCAGATCGCCGCCGCCCCAGCCCATCCGGCGATCGAGGAGACCACCGCTGCCGCCGCGCCACACGGGCCTTTGCCCAGCGGCGCCTATGGCGGCGGCGGCTGAGAGGAGGGACGCGAGGGGAGGCTTGAAGGGCGGCGAAGAGGGGGCACCCCGGGGGCGGCGCGGTGCCGCCGCCTCGGGGGTGGGAGGGTTTCTTGGCGTTTCAACCGTTGTATAAACATTCAGTTTGTTGTCTAACTACGTTTCTGTAACATAACCTTTTGTGAAATGTTGCAATGATTTGTTGAAATAATATATATATTTTGTACAACGTCTGAGAAATTTTGCTGGTATACTCAGATTTTGTTGAGCTACTAGAGACATATCGTCATGCTGGCATTTGTGCTGTAAATATCAGGAATTTTTGGGCAACACGATACGATATGACCCTTTATTTTAGTGAATCCTCTGTGTAGTGTAAGTTTATTTATGCAAAAAAACGGTCAGCTAAATGCAAAAGCACAATGCGAGAGATGGACCTAGCTTCCATGATCTAACACCTTTTTTGACATGGCTCAAACTGCTTACACTCTAACTGTCCTCTATGGCTCTATGGGCAGCTCTGAGGTAACATGCACAAATCATGCATTGTAATATTTCGGGAGTTCCTTTTTTAAAGCATGCATGCACAATAACATATTCCATTCATTTTCTAAATGTAAGACTTTCTATTTTTTTCTGCACACATATATCTAGACATGTTTTAGTACATGATTTTTATAAATCATGAACTAAAACATGTTTAGATATATGTGTGCCGAAAATATAAAAAGACTTACATTTAGGCTAATTTTTTTTAATAATACGTTTTTTTAATTAAATTCGAAAAATATTACGCAAAATCACAAAATTTCAGAAATAATACGGCCTCGGCCCAGGCCTGGCCGATTAGTACAAATCGGGCCAGGCCTGGCCGATAAGCTACTAATCAGGGCACGGCTGGGCTAGCCCAGTGGGCACTTATCGGCCAGGCCTGGGCCGATTAGTGCCTGTCGGCTTAGGCTGGGCCGAGGCCGTATTATTTGTGTAATTTATGCAAAATGCGTAATATTTATCAAATTTCTGTAAAAAAATGTATTATTAAAAAAAATTAGCTACATTTAGAGAACGAATAATGAAGGTAGTACGAAGTACGATAATATAGACAGGAGTGATGAGATTCACCAAACAAGTCGTAGGTGCAATAGCTAGCTTTACTGCCTATACGCAAAGTGACATACCAAAGCACGTACGACAGAGGAGTGATGAGATCCACCAAACACCCATCTTCCAAATTCGTGGTGTAGTTTTTTCACATAGATCGATATTATAATTTCTGGTTTACAAAAAAAGTACAAAGATAGATTTCAAATTGGGATATACCATAGAGTCAAACCATTTAATTTGAATCGCAGAAATATACTACAAATATATTAAAATATAGTTATGTAAAATATAGTCTAAAAATAAATTGAAATAGATGAATATAGACACTAAATCGTGTCTTGATACATCTTACATTCAGAAATCAAACGGAGGAGTATATTTGATATATACAAGATACAAGAAAAACAATATAGTGAGTCAATTACCACGTCACATTTCATGGCCCTACAATTTACAAAAGCTTAGTTGCACGGTGAAAAGCAAAAGGGAGCCCGAGCTACATTGTAAAGTTTAAAAATTCTATATGTTGATAATGATCTATTATGTAACCAGCAAATTTTCAGTTTGGATAATATTGCATTTTTAGCCACATAAAAATAGACAAATCTGATAAGGTTTGGAGGGTTCAAATTTTGCCATTGTTCACTACAAAAGGTTTTTTCATTATTGTCATTTTTACACAGTCTAGAATAAAACGTATTTTGAGTTAAAACTTTTCAAATTGATAGAATACATCATTGCGTACATATAGGATTTTTATTTTTTTGAGAGTTCAAGATATCAATTTAAAAATTCTCAAAAAAAACTACGTTTAACCCGGACTACAAAACACCGCTCCGTGCCGCTGACGCGTCGGGCCCGTCCGTCAGGTTTTGACGAGGCGTGCGTTGCCGCGGTTGCCAGGTGAAAGAGTATTGTTGCTCTTAATCATGTTTTGATGTTGATGATAATACAAAGGTTGCATCTAACAAGCTTGTATAAGTTTAAACATATTTTATATATGTTCCCATTGTATCCGCGCGGCGAAAAGGATCAAAAGGAGTGAAAGTTTCCGCCAGCTCCCTGGGACTCGCCCGCTAAGGGCAATACCGCCGCAGGTACCGCCGTTTCGGCGTTCTGCGCGCGGTCCCGGTGTCGCCAGCGGCACCGCCTGGTACCGCCAGTTCTTAGAGGAGAAGCAGAAGACGCGGTACGCCGTTTCGACGATTCTGTCCGCACGGCCATCAATGGTGCCTGCATGACACCATGTGGACTAGCCATGCACGCTTGCAACAAGTTACTAATTACAACGGACACAGGTGGGAACTGGGAAGGACACATCTCTCTCTCACCAGCTGATCAGGCAGATCACTGCGATGCTAGATATATATTTCCTCTCTAGCTTCTCCTTCTATGAATCATCTCCCATGCAGCTAGCATCAGTAACAATGGCGTTCTATATCCTCGTCGCTTCGCTTCTTCTGCTTCTCATCTTCATGTACTCCCTCCGTTCTAAATTAGATGACTTTCATTTGTCTAAATATGGATGTATCTATACTTATAACATGTCTAGATACATCCACATTTGGCCAAAATGAAGTCATCTAAATTGGAACGGAGTGAGTACAAGTACAGGAGTTCGAAGACCAACGGGGCGCTCCCCACGGACTGGCCGGTGGTGGGCATGCTCCCGTCCCTCCTCGCCAACATCCACGACTTCCACGGCTACGCCACGGCGCTCTTCGCCGCCTCCGGGCCGGGACACAGCTACGAGGTGCGCGGCCCGGCGGTGACCCCCAGCATGCGGTTCTTCTGCACCTGCCACCCGGCCAACGTGCGCCACATCTTCGTCTCCAACTTCCCCAACTACCCCAAGGGCGAGGAGTTCCTTCTTCGACGCCATGGGAGGCAGCTTCTTCAACGCCGACGGCGACTCATGGCGCCGCCAGCGCGCGAGGGTGCAGCACGTCATGGCCAGCCCGCAACTTCTGGCGTTCATGGCCGGTTCCTGCCGCGACAAGGTGGAGACGGGCCTCATGCCGGCGCTGGCGCGCGCGACGAGCACGCGGGCACCTTTCGACCTGCAGGAGCTGCTCACCACTCACCAGGTTCGCGTTCGACGTGACGGCCATGCCGGTCTTCGGTGTGGACCCCGGCCTTCTGTCAACGGACATGCCGGCCATGGTCGTCCCGAACGCCATCGACGCCATCATGGAGGTCGGATTCTTCCGGCACACCGTGCCGGTGTCTTGCTGGAAGATGATGAGGCGTCTCAGGATCGGGCCCGAGAGGAGGCTCGCCGCGGCACAGCCGGTGCTACGCCGGTTTGTCACGGAGATGCTCGAGAAGAGAAGGAGGAGGCCGAGGGTCGACGCCGCCGACGGAGCGCAGCAGCACGTGGACATAATCTCCTTGTACATCGAGGACCCGGAGTACGTCGGCGACGACGGGGAGCCCAACGGGTTCCTCTACGCCACGCTGATCAACTACATGGTCGCCGGGCGCGACACGGTGAGCACGGCGCTGGCATGGCTCCTGTACAATCTGACGAAGCAACCGCGCGTGGTGTCCAACATCAGGAGAGAGCTGGCGCCCATCGTGGCCGCGCGCAAGCGCAAGGCGAGCGGCGCCATGATAACGGCGGTCTTCGAGCCGGAGGAGACGAAACCCCTGGTGTACCTGCATGCGGCGCTGTTCGAGTCGCTGAGGCTGCACCCTCTTCCGCCTCGGGATTGCACCCAACCCCCACTGCCCGTTCTGTCCAGGCTGCCATGAAGACCTGCTGCACCTGTTTTACGGGTGCCCCCGTCTTGTGCCGTTGTGGGCTCGCTTGTCGCCTTCGTTCCGCCCCGTTGGAGATGACGTTGTACGCCTCTTTGGTGACCTCTCTGCCGGCCTTCCGCCGATGCACGCTACCGTCGTCAACACCGTGTCTCTCGTGGTTCTTTGGTTGATCTGGAAAGCGCGCAACCGCAAGGTCTTTGAGGGCGAGCTCCTCTCCACCGCGCGGATTCTCGCCATGGTCGCTGACCATCTTCAGCTCTGGACGTGTCGTGCTCCCCGCCGCTTGCCCCTCGACGATCTGCGTGCGTGGTGTGATACCGTCCTACGTTAGGGAACTCCTCCCCCCCCCCCCCCCCCACCCCATGTACTGCTTCGGTGATGTGTGTGCATAACCCCCCTGTGTGGGCCTCTCCCTGTACTGCTTATTGATTTAAATGAAAAATGTTCAGGTGGGCGATCGCCCCCCGTTGCGATTTCAAAAAAAAAAAAAAGTGTATGCACATGCACGTACTCTGTCGCGGTACTGCATGGAGCCATGTACGGCATCTCTTTGTTGGCGGCAGATAGATCAGTATCTGCAAGCGTCCCTGTAGTGTTTGGCACTCTGTTCGTCTGGATTGCATACCTGCTTGGGCTACGGGTTCAGGCTGGGTTTATCCTGCTTGTTTTTTCGAAAATTGTGGTCTGTTTGGTTTCCAATGGATGAATGCCTTTCCCTCTTCCATTGGATCGTGAGGGTACTTAATGTCTTTTGTTGTGTGAGTTGCTGATGCTGCGATTACCAATGTGGCAGCAGACACAGTGAGGTCAACGCCGTGAAAGCGAAAGGGACAGAACTGGCAGTGCGACGCTGACCTCCGAGGCCAGCCGCTGTCGTTCGAGGTCAATGGAAGAAAGGGGAGGACGATCACAATGTACAATGTCGCACCTTCAGATTGGATGTTTGCACAAACATTTTCACGCAAACAGTTCGTACAATAGGTGAAAAGGGTGAATAGTTGTGATTAGAATTACATGGTTAACTTCAATGTGGGTTTTTAGTGTTGTACCCAAAGATGTTTACCCAAGGACTCAATAAAGCTGAAGTTGAAGGAGAATTGGAAGGATTAAGAGTGTGCCAGAATGCCCCTAGCTTTAACCATCTTTTGTTTCCAGACGACTCACTGGTGCTTATCAAAGCTAATCGAGAGAGTGCCAAGTCTTTGCAAAATATTCTACAGTTGTATGAGGTGTGCTCAGGGCAAACAATTAATTATGATAAATCGTCGGTGATGTTTAGTGCCAACACAAGGGCTGCGGACAAGAAGAAAGTGCTTGATGAACTGAATATTAGAGTGGAAGCTATGACAGAGAAGTATCTCGGTTTGCCAGTTTATGTTGGTAGATCCCGAACAGCTATGTTTGCTTACCTGAAGGACCGGATCTGGAAAAAATACAAGGATGGAAAGAACGGATGTTGTCAAAGGCTGGGAAAGACATCCTTATCAAGACTTGTGCTCAGGCCATTCCCACTTTTGCAATGTCATGTTTTGATCTTACCAAAACCTTGTGTGAAGAGATGAGCTCCATGATTTGTCGTTTTTGGTGGGCTCAGCAAAATAATGAGAACAAAACCCACTGGATTAGTTGGGAGAAGATGACCATGTCAAAGAAGGAAGGGGGACTTGGGTTCAGAGATTTGTATGGTTTTAACCTTGCCATGTTAGCTCGACAGGCGTGGAGAATGCTCACTAACCTGGATTCCCTCTGTGCCCATGTTCTTAAAGCTAAGTACTTCCCAAACACATCTATCCTAGAGGCACATGCGAAGCTGGGGATTTCATACACGTGGAGGAGTATACTAAAAGGAGTTGAACTCATGAAGGAAGGAACTATTTGGAGGGTGGGGGATGGATCAAGCATCAATATATGGACTGACCCTTGGCTAAATCGACAGGATGCCCGTCAGCCGATTACACCAAGGCGGCTTTGTTTGCTGCAGAAGGTGCAAGAACTTATAGATCCATATACTATGCAATGGGACGAAGAACTTGTGAAGCAAACATTTTGGGAAGTTGATGTTAAGGTGATTCTGTCTACACCAATCTGGGAAGATTTCGAGGACTTTGTGGCTTGGCAGCCTGACCAGAAAGGTTTGTTTTCAGTCAAATCTGCGTACAAACTGTTTGTCAAGCAGAGAGATGGTCCAGCTGCGACATCATCTGTACAAGATCCTAGGTGTCTAAAATGGGAGAAGATCTGGAGCATGCCGTGTGTGCCTAAACTGAAGCAATTTGTTTGGCGACTTGCACATAATAGCCTACCGGTGAAGAGAAATATTGATGCGAGAGGGATGGAGTGTGATACCTTGTGTGTATGGTGCAGAAGATTAGATGAAGACGGAGCTCACTTATTCCTTAAATGCAAGCAAGTCAAACATCTTTGGAGAAGGCTAGAACTAGAGCATGTACGTGATCGCTTGCGTACATTGCCGAATGCAGAGATGGTGGTACAGAAGATACTGGAGCTAAATACTGAAAAGCAAATTATGCTGTGGTGCACGCTTTGGCGCTGGTGGTTGAGCCGAAACAAACAAAATTCTGAGGGTCAGAGTATCTCAGTTGACGAGGTTCTCCGGCAGGCTAGGTACTGGGCAGCAGAATCCTTGTTCCATGTGGGGAAGGACAAGAAGACCGAAAAGGCTCTACCAAAGACAGCAACGATGGGCAAAGCCTCCGCTGGATATTATTAAGCTAAATGTTGATGGCGCATTCCAGAATAGCGGTAAGAGTGGAGTATGGGGCTTTGTTGCACTTGATCACCATGGAGCTGTACGTGGTTCAGGAGCTGGTGTCTTGAATCATGTGAGCACTGAATCGTGGGGTATGGGATGCGTCTTACTCAAGACAGATTGTGCAAATCTGAAGCAAGCTTTGCAGACAAATGAGCTTGATCTCTCTCCTGAAGGGTCATTTTTAGGGACATTCGATCCTTCATCCTGTTGAACTTTATTTCCTGTGAGGTCATCCATTGTCCTCGTGAGTGTAATCAGGTTGCCCATGCTCTAGCGGCTCCTGTAAACGTTCTGTTGGCCAGCGAGTTAGCTGAGCCATTATAAATGGAATCGTGAGGTTCCCGTCAAAAAAAAAAAGATGTTTATGTCGCTTTACTCTGCTCACCATGTCTAGCATAGTCATAGAACTTTACTTCCAGGTTCTCAATGTTTACTGGGGGGACTATCTCACCAGTGGTTCTGTGCATGCAATCTTACTTGGCTAAACGATTTATACGCGGTGTAATGATAGAACACAGACAGGTGCAATGAAGAACTTTCCTTCAATTAGTGAAGACTGAAGGGCAAAGGGCGCACAACAGTTGTTGGTTTTGGTTCGGAGAGGAATCAATCCTACTTGGACCAGTTTGGCGGGCTTGCCGTATACACATTCCACTAGCTCAAAAGCTATATACACAAAAGGGATTCATCCAATTTCCTTGTTGCCTTTTGTTTGCTTGAACTGAAGGATCTGCATCTAAGTGCCGCAGCGCCTCAGGACCAGTCCCCACAAGTCCTGGATAAAAGAAAATTAATCAGAGCAACAGAAAAAAAAAACTAGAGAAAAAAGAACCCGGGTGAAATGACTAATGTTTTTAAGACCCTCGGTTAAAAAATGAAATGCCAATTACCATGTACTTCGATTCACGTTACTGCTTACAATTCCTCCTAGCGCCTCTCCGTATCCTCTTCAAAATAGAGGGGCGAGTAGCAGACTCGGTTTGTGACCAATTACCCTCAGAATCATCATCTGGTAAGCACAATGTTAGTTCATGACTCCATAGAAGTCAAGAAAAAAATGGTGGGGTTTCCGTTATTCTTGTTAATTCCTAAGGCTTCTGCTTTGTCTACACATATTGCATACCTTCGATGTTGTTCTTTCCACCAGAAGAATATTTCCGCTTGTTGACGTTCATGTGGATTAACTCAACATTCTGGGCAGACAACAGAAGTCATCTACTAGTCATGAATTGACCTTCGTAAAGCACTGAAATACATATTTTATCTTTGGATCTATGGTTACCTTCACATCTTCATCTTCATCTTCACTGAATCTCTCAACCTCTTCATCATCAGACCTTATTTTGTTTGTATCAACCTTAGCTGTCAATGCCTGCTGGGCAATACTATTATGACCATCATAACCTGATCTTTTCTCACCGATGGTTACAATGCCACGGCCCATTTGTTGCTCTGGAGTCGTACATCTCCCATTGAAGGGTGGCATCAAGCAAAACCTGAAATTTGAGAGTTAAACTTCAGACCTGTCGAAAGAATGGAAGGAAAGAGGCTATCGAATATATAAACTTCACATAACCAAAATACTAGTGTCGAAAGAATGGAAGGAAAGAGGCTATCGAATATATAAACTTCACATAACCAAGATACTAAAGTTACTGTTGAACCCCTACATTTGTGATGATACAAGAATATCCAAAACAAATAGCTGATGAATACAAAATTCAATGCAGAACAAACAATTATCTAGTGAGCAGCTGAGAAACCATCGACGAGAACAAGTCTAGAACACTGCCTGTAAAGAAAATATCAGTCATATATAAGTACTCTAGCACAGTTAACACAGAAGCTTGTGCCACAGTCAGTGTTAACAAGTACAGCCTTTTTCATGTTTTTGAACTCTGCCTTTATTTTATGTTGTCTGAAGTGGTTGAGAATGCAAAAAAAAAAAAATCAAATTCGAGTAGGAGTTGAGACAGTAACTGGTATGGTACTGGCTTTCTGGACGAGGCCCAGGAAAAACCATGTACACAATTAAACCCTAGTCAAGGTAGTCAGAGAGTACAAACGATATGTTGAAAACTCAAGACCACAAATTTTGCCCCGATTATGGTGACATTCAAAAACTTCCTTTGAGAACATTCCTGTATGATAAAGTTGAGCATGATTGCCTGATACGAACCATTCCTCTGGTAGGGACCCTGAGTTGAATCCGGCAGGCAACACTCTCCATTTACGACAGCCGTAACATTGAACCCATTCATGATCAGGCTTGCAGTGCTCATCTCCTGTTTCCTGTATGAAAGGTATGCTGGAGTCAGTAATGCATAAAAAATCATTTAACATATTTTTCCATATGGGAGAAACTGAAATGTAAAACAACAACTTATTCTTGCATACTATAAACATTTGGCTTCTGGTCGCTAAGCAGAAAACAAGGATTGGAGAGCAACCCTGATTCCTAACACCACTATAGCATCACTTACAGCACGACTGATTATATACATGTAAACTTATGTATGGCTAACCTTTGTTTTGGTTCATCAAACAAATGCAAAATAAAATAGAAAGTGTCATTCTCAATAAATGCACGATCAGAAGTTGTAACATTGTAGTGCTTTATCTACTTGTATCTTGCTGAGTCCGATGCAAAGAGATTTTATAAATCAGTTGATGACCAGATAAGTGTGACGAGCAAGATATTTGAAACATAAACTAAATCAGCATCATACCAATTCTATACTTTCAAAGTTCGTATCCCAATATTCATCCATTTTCCTACCAAGCCACTCCTCCAAGGTGGCATACTTTTCACAATCTTGAAACCCTTGTTTGCTGTTGAGAACCCATGAATTGCCATCTTCATCATCCTGCAAAACATATGAAGTTTATTCAAACACTCAGGAAACTGAAGAACATCAGTAGCACAGTCAAGATATTATGAGTCATACAATGAGTTCTGTAATATCTGCAACTCCTATCACACCACGTCCAGTGTCAGCATTATGCTTTTGACCCCCAACTCGTTTGTAAGACTGAAAAAAGAACACAAAATAAGAAGTTAGAAAAGCAAGCACATGTGAAGAGGTAAGAATATCCACACTAAAGTATGAAGACACTACAGAAGCATGTCAAAGTGTGCAAATGGCTTGCGGCAAAAAAGCAAACAAAAATGTTTCTAATGTACAACTAAATCAGGTTGAAAAATACACTCAACGGTTTGTTCCAACCGACCTCTAGCGAGAACTGGAAAAGAACATATTTTTTGTACTCCAAATCTCTAGTTGCAGTTCTAGAACGTACCAAATATTGACATTGGTAATAACGTTTGGATGAGGGGATGAGCAGGACTAACTCATTCTTCACACAGTGAGTGTGTGTGCAACGACAATATAAAATCGGCTAAAAAACAATTAAATATAAAATTACAGTTAATCCCACCTCTATCAGACGTCCATGCCAATACAAGAAAACTCCACAATTCGTTCTGTCAAATTCCACAGTGCTCCTTCCCAGAGTCAGCTGAATGGTCTTTCCCATAATGACATCAGATATCACAGAAGTCTTGTTAAGGGTCTTGTCCAAAGGGCGGGCTTTGACCTACGAATAAAACCATATGATTCAAATAAGAATATATTGTTTCACAGCAACATAAACAAATACTCCGAGTATTATTCACCTGAGACCCCTGGACAGTGATTTTCAGCCGTGGATTCCTGAACATAACTTCTAGATAGGCTTGAAGTGAGTAGTCCAATGGCACCTAAAGAATATGATTAATCAACAGCAAAGCCAGGCCAGTTTTAGCATTCACATAAAAGCAAAGTGATGGCAACAGACAAAACTAGAAACACAAAACTAAGTAGGCTAAGTTCCAAATCACAAATCCATGCATGACATTCAGAGTACTAAAACATGTGAAGGCTATGCCATGGCTCATCAAGCTATCATATATCAACTTAAGGGTATAAGATCTCATACATGAATTATTTATCTTTCCAGTTGCTATTATGAAAGTAGAAAGTTACCTCTTCACTCGAAAGGAAAAGTAACATATAAATGGTGAATGAAATTGTAAAGTGTACCTTGGTACTTGTTTGCCCTGGGCGCGATCTGATTCTTCTTGAACGGATTAATATGTCTCCACGGCCATGGTCAATGGGATTTTCGTCAGTCCTTCCTGAGTTCCAGTCCAAGGTGTAATCTTGACCCCATCTATCTAAATTCCATATGTAAACTTGTGTTCCAGTACCGTGTTCACCAAATAAACCTAGCTTTTCTCCAATGAAATACTCATTAAAGGGAGAGAATTCCTTGATAGCATTCAGATTATATTCAGCAGTAGCTTCAGACTGGACCCTCAAATCAACTTCCATGTATTGCCCTTCTTTGCGATATGTCACCACAGGGATTTCAAGATTCTGTATCAAATCAAACTATTATAAAATTAACAAGCCAACAGACGAAGAATGAATCAAGTAGAATGATGCTTACTTCTTTATTTTCATTGAAAGACTGAGATAGAAAGGACACTGATCTGGAAGTCGAAGTTTGGGTAAGCACAATGGCATCTTTCCCAAGTTTCATAGCACCAGTCTACAAAATAGCACCAAGAAAACAGTAAAGTAGACAGTAACAACTTGCAACATTTTCATACGCAAATTAGGTTGAACAAGACCGCATACATGCTTATAGAACGCATATGAGAAATCAAATGATCTCTTTAGAGCACAAGCGAAGGCAGAAAGATATTGATTTTGTATGACAATTCCTATCAAGGCAAAACACGGAACTTTTAAGTGACCAAATTATTAGGTATTTGTCTCATTGCTTGCCATTAAAAAGCGTGAATTATACTAGCTTCCAGAACAGAAAGGGTTGAAACTAAAGCTATCGGGAGAATAGCATTCACATTACGCAGTAACACCTACAATACTAATGAGTAATTATATCACGGTAGTATAAGTATTTTTGGCATTCTGGCATATTCCAGGCAAACGTTTAATTTAAATCAGACAAATCATAACCATACGACATATGAAGGCAGCTTGGAAGTAAGAGATCAAAAAATTTAAAGATCATCCATACAGAGATCATGGGAATCATGTTCCCTCATTCCAAAGAGTTTAAAGTACTGAGGACAATATAAGAATGACATAGAGCGCAGTCTGATGATAGATGTTTACCTTGAATCCGATTCCAAACCTCCCAATCTGATCCTTGGAATGTTCATTCGGTCGTTTGTGACCAAATGAGATAATTTTCATCATTTCAGCATAAGTCATCCCGCAGCCATCATCAATTACAGATAAGACAGGAACTTTTCCTTCTACTTTCTTTGAAAACATAGTTTGGATGGAAATATCCAACCTTGCAGAAGGATAAAGGAGAATAAATAACCAAGAGTTCAATGCAATAAAACAACATGAATGGCCCCAAATGAGACAAGATATATTATGTGAAACCTAGCAGAATACTTTGTACATATTCACTTGGAAGAGAAGCAAAATGAGATGGTAAAATAACGATTAGCTTGACAAAGCAGTGGCTATCAATCTATAATTTTGTATATATTGTATTTGGAAACATTAACGAACTGAAAATTTCCTCCTCAGAGCTAACATCAAAATGTTTTATTGCTAGAGTTGGTACATCTTGACTAATGGAAGTTGTGCAATGAAGAGTTACACATCACGGGCAAAGACAACCTGGCCCTAAATTTTTTTTTTAATGAATAACATTCAATTTCTGATTATACTACTCCCTCCGTTCACATGTAAGGCATTTTAGCTTTTCTTGTTTCGTATTTATCTAAACGCATTTTGTAAATATATTCACTCATTTTAGTATGTATGTAGTCAACATTGAAATAAGTAAAATGCCTTACATTTGTGGGGAGTACATAAAGTCATGGAGGTACCTTGCCGCGCCAGCATCTCTTGAGTTGTCAACAAGCTCTGCTATTGCTCCAAAGATCCAGCCAGCATGTGTCTGACTGAGAGTCCGCAGGTAAGAAGGGTCTGTGCTGACGAAATTTTTTGTAGGAGCAGATGCTCTCTTTTTCAATATTGGATCTAGCATTCTAGGACCATCTTCAACAGACTCGCATGGTGAGGATTCTGGACCATGGTGTTTACGTGAAGCATTCATCTCCTTCAGATTTGGTATACTATCACAAATCTCCTCACTCTTGTTGGATCTCTCTGGTGCACAACAAATAGGCGAAGAACAGTCGATAAGCAAAAACATTGTAAATCAGCAAAAGCTAATACAAAATATTGCTGAAGATGATGCAC
Source organism: Poa pratensis (assembly GCA_947311845.1). Taxonomy (NCBI): domain Eukaryota; kingdom Viridiplantae; phylum Streptophyta; class Magnoliopsida; order Poales; family Poaceae; genus Poa; species Poa pratensis. Next base: position 100,971,142 of record CAMZMU010000085.1, read on the forward strand.
AACTTCAGTTTCAACTATATAGATAGAACTTCCCTCAACAACATGAAGCAATGATCCAGAAAAAGAATGTGAAAAGAAAGATTGGCAGATATGACTCTTGGGAAATAACATGATGTCAGCACAAAACAATACAGCTGGCTGAGTAAAATATAACTCGTGGACTAATGAAGAGCCCGAGTAAAAATCTCAACAAATATACCTGCCATCATTTTGCCGCTTCCGGGATCTTTTTGTTCATTATCGTACAGGATCACCGCATGTGAGTAGTTAGGGTGTTCACCAGATTGAGGAGGAAGAATGTGGAAAGTCATGGACCCGTATCTAACAATACCGGCCTACAAAAAGTACAGAAAAAGAACAATTTTCCAGCAAAATAGAGTTACTGAATTGTGGTACAACAAATACAATGTACTGCTTAACTTGCAGCATAGAAAAACCTTGCCCAAAGTTGATTTTCTTAATTGAAAACTAGAATGTCCTACAGTTTGCATCCTTCTCCTTCACACGTTTATTTATTCCTCTCTTTTCGCTGTCCCTGTTACTTTAACCCATGTCTGACACCACTAGCTATCCACACCCAACAACAGAAGTGTAATCTCTCAGAGCACTAACTTGGCAGTTTCCCTATCCTCAACTGGATTTCTTTTAAAGCGCAACTTAAAGATATAAAAATAGCTTTTATTGTATGACTCATAGCAACAAGTCAACAAACGAGTATGCATAAGGTGCAATTTGTACCTACCCTCTGATTTTGACAAAGGAAATGCATAAACTTTCCCCATTCCTTAGTCTGACGGTCATCTTCCGGATCAGGAAACAGTGAAAATTTCCGGAAATTACAAAGCTTGTATACTTTAGCTGACACAAAATGATTAATAGACCAAACCGAAGGCCTGCAAAAGGAAATTATAAAATTACTTTTGGTTTTGCCAAGTTTAAGTTTGCCTGAGATTTTCCACCGCAAAAAAAAAAAAAGTTGCCTGAGATTTTGTAATGTCTAAGTTGATACCCTGAGACATCCAATGTCCCCGGGTTGAGATTAGAACAGGGGTGGGAGGAATCAATATTAGACCAGATGGCTAGCACCAACGACTTAGACATGAGAAAATCTCAGTTGACTTAGGTGCAGATGTACTCAATTATTTTGGTATCTGGAGTTTATAGAACAACCTTCAGCCAAACATGCATATAGATATGAAAACTAAAAGGCACATAAAACTTTCTCCCGTAATATATACTGTAAAATATCCCCTTCCGTTATACGTCCATTTCCTTGGGATATGTGGTTTCAATCATGTTAGTGCTTGAGGGAATCAAGAATGTCTCGAACAAGCATCAAATGTGTCTTTGTATATTAGGAGGAAATCGGGAATGTAGTTATTTTAGTATTGGTACACCTATTATAGTGCAATAAACAGAGTCTGGATAGTTGTAGTATCCTGGCATTTAATAAGGGTATATGATTGTGTGCTCCATTCAAAATTTCAAATAGTTTCCAGTTCAAAAAAAAAGTTAAATAAAGCGCCTCCTTGGTCGCACATGGGTTTTTTGTGTGATAGAGAAGTAACTTTACCCAGAGCTTGTTTGGATACCCTTTGATCCTACACAGAGGAACTGGGTCGGATCATAGTTTATCCAAACAAGCTTTCAATTAGTTGAGTCTAGTAATCCTTCTGATCTGATTAAAGTGTCTTCGGAAAAGAGCTGCTCACGTACAAGTGCACAATACTACTTACGTCAATCTTTTACGATCAGAGGGAGAAAAAAAATGCCGCATTCAATTACAACAACAGCTCAAAGCCCACCCGTCAACAGTGTAAACTTAAATCGTTGATCAGCGACCATATGCTACAGAAAGTCTGAGAATTTGTATTGACAAATAGTCATGATGCTAGGAGCTAGTATACCAAGTACTCACAAGAATAACCAGACAAAAAGTTATGATCAACTTACAATTCTATTGGAGTGTCACAAACTTTAGTGCGGCAGATGTTCTTGGAATCCTTTCGCAGCAATACACTAACACCTGCCGTGAAAAAATATACACTTCACGTCAAATTTTGCAGTGCAGCACAGTACATCAAATTCCAATGAACAAGTGAAAAGAAGTAAACAGCATTCATGATAACAGATACATGTTAAGCTCAAACTAAGAAAAACTCCATCATATGTTGACATTATTTGATAACAAATTGGTCATATATTGACATCATTTAATACAAGTGAAAAGAAGTAAACACCATTCATGATACTTTTGAACGCTGGCTTCAGAGAATTGCAAATCAGGAATAAATAAGTTTGGAGGTTGTCATATGTTAACCTGGGTAGCCATACAATTACAAAACCGCAAGAGCCAATACACTTTTATTATCAAGATTAAAAGTACAGATGGCCGTGTTTCAATTTTCTTTTGATCTTCTCGTAGGAAACCGGTTCAGAAAAAGTTTTGTATATTTCATACAACGTAGGGTACTTGGGCACACATCCCAATCTTTATGTTTGACCAACAATTAGACCAATATAATATAGGTAATGTGATACAAAAATGGTACCATCAATATGAATCAAATGGTATGAATCTTGCGTAATATAACCCACATTCACCTTCATTTCCATGTCCTGGCTCATTCAAATCAATAGCTTCCTCATGTTTCTTTCTTTTCACCTCCTAGAAGTAGTAACACACATTAGTTCAGAACTTTTTTTCTCACAGCCATAATATTAGTGCACATGCAACTTGTATACTGTTCTTGAGTTAAACACAGAAATAAGGGTAAAACACAAAATATAGGCAGCCAAGACATGCGGAAAGCATATACTACATACTCGGCAAAATTCTAAAGTGATTGCAGGACATTAAATATACCAATAGGATGTATTAAAGTGATCCACTTTCCAGAAACTGTGCCACTGAAAATCCTAATTACAAAATAAGCAGTTGGATAAGGCAGCAATATTGAAAACTATGTGAGATCCGGAGCACTGTTAATAGCCCAGAAGCAGCAGAATTACTCTTTCTAGATAAGCCGGCAGGAGGACAATTAGATGCTTCTGATACAATGTGGAACAAAACCCTCCAAAGTAATACATTTATTCCTTGTATATATTACAAGGAACGCTGACGATTGTTTTGAATAGTGATGGCTTTATCAAACAAGACCTGGCTGACCAAGCCTCAGCCCAGAGGCCATAGTATCATACACACCACCCTACAAATACATCCAAACCGCGACATATAGCACGATACCCCCACATGAGTTAGATCAAGATACAGAACACTCAAATGCAGCCCAAAGGCCTCAAAAGGTCCATGAAAACAATCAGATTAGTGCCCTGCTCATGCAACTAGACCCAACGCTCTGACTCCACCAAATATCAAGACTACGACAGATTACTCGACACCACGGCCAAATGCTGCAACCTCTGTTCTAATTACTTCGATCAATTAATTCCACCCCAAATTAAAGCACACACAAAAATGCAGGCGGGCGAACACAAAAATGGAAGACGCGTGAGGAGTGGATACTACTTTCCCAATCAGTAACATTTTGCCACAGACGTACGTACCACACTGAGTGGACGAGCGAGAAATTAATTAATGCACTATTGTAGCTTGCACGGACAAGGAAAAAAACAAGGGCGAATCAGGCCGCGCGCGAGCACGGATCAACCACCACGTACGCAAGCAACCCGACGTTGTTTAGAGCAAGCAAGGGAGCTGCGCATCCATTCCAGCATCACGCGAAAAGCACCGGGACAGGAAAAAAAAAAACTGCCTCGCCTGAAAACCCCGAACCCCAACCTAACCACGAACGAACCAGCCCTTCCTCCCAAAAAAAAACAGCCAACGATGATCCCGGCGACGCGCGCAGCACGCGCCGCCCGCAGCACCCGCACGCCAGGACGGCAGCGGAATCCGCGGCGGGAGATTCGCCCCCTAGCCAGCCGGGAGGAAGCGGGGAGGGAGGGAAGCGAGGAGGGCGGAGCTAGGGTTTAGTTTGGCGGCACATTACCATGGGGCGCTCGCACGGGCGCGGGTTCCGGCGGAGGCGGCGGCGCCGGTTGGGTGCAGAGAGCGGAGAGAGAGAGGTGGGGGGCTGTGGGGTTTGGTGGTGGTAATTACGGCGGAGCAATGAGCTAATAAGCGAGGAAGGCGGAACGGCTTAACTCCGATTGATAGATACTTGACGGCCGCTGCGTGGCGTAATGGTGGGCCGATGGATCATTCAATCAGTTTGTTCGCACGGCTGTTTGTTCGGGTTCACGGTTCGGCTCATCGTGTAGGCCCAGCGTATTAATGCAAGCGTGCTCTGTTCCGTTCAGTAGTCTGCGGGCGGGCGGCGACACCTGGCTTTGGCTCCTGGGGCCCTGTTCTGGATGTGGTCGTCGTTGACGCGACTTGACCGTTGCATGGGCAGCCACGATCAAATGGGGAGTACCAGGCGTGACCACCATCCACCGGTGTGTGAGCCAAGGAGGCGTTTTGGCGTGCTCTCGGTATTTATAAAAAAAGACTAAAGTTTCAAAAAAAATCTAAGAATACGTATCTGTAACGTTTTGCTAGATAATATATTGTATTGTATACCACACAAAAATCGTGGTGCAAGTCATTCACTGGTGTTACGGATCCGCTCATCGCCGAAGCCCTAGCAATGAGAGAAGGAGTGATCTTTGCTGGGTTTTTCACATGTGATCATAGAAGTGGATTGCGTGGAGGTTGTTAAGCTCTGAACTCGCGTCGCGATTTCTGCTACTTTCAGTTCTTTTTCAATTAGACATGTCAAGAGGAAGGCTCATAAGGTTGAGGATTGTTGTGCTAAGCGTGCGTGTAACCTTCTGGTTTCCGATTGCTGCCTCGACGATAGTCCGCCTTTTAAGCGGCCTTCTGTCTGATTGTAATCTGGTACTCGTTAATCAATAAAGATCCCCATGTCAAGCTGTGAAAAAATCATGCCTCTAAAAGGACAAAAAATGACAGTTTTTTCTTCCAACGTTTGTCTTTTTTATGCACTGTGACACATGAAAAAAATACAATATTGGTCATCCACGTTGTGCATAACCAATTGTCCACTTTGTAAGAAATCATCTAGGTTATCTTTAAAAAATATTGTGGACCATTTTCTATAATGCAAACATGTTGGCAAGGTGTGGGGTGATGAGGTTCAGAAATATCAAGACGTCGGTGAGGATTTTTAATAGATGGTGAAACCCAAGATAATATCCGGTGAAAACCAACTTTCGGTCAAAGCTAGTGAAACCCACAAAAAAAGTTGTGTTTAAAAGTTCTAAAATTTTCTCAACAAAAAATGCATTAGGTTGAGAATGTTGAGTTTTATATACAAATTTACATGTTGAAACTCAAATTAAATAGATCGGTTCGTCGGCCATAAGATTTCCTCCTACTTCAAATAGACTTTTCATCCTGCTTTATAAATAAACTCAACCGGCCAAGCCGATACAGAGTGTGGGGAAATTCTCATACAAGCAAGTCAAAAGGAAAAAAGTGACAAATAAGATGAGGAACGAGCCACCAACTCAAAGCCGAACGTGAAAACATGAGATGCATACTCCCATTGGACGGAAAATCAAGTTGTATGTTTATATGGGTTTGTCGTGTACGCGGCGTAAGTCGAAGGATCGTGAGCTACATTATTGATAAAGTGTTTTCACCAAAACATCGTGCTCTAGCTAGTTTCACAAAACCACATTAATAAATGGTAGGTTCTTTAAAGTTTGAGTTTTGGCGGACAACGCATCGACTTGTTAGTTCGTACTCCACTTCTAATTATTAATCTAGTGATTATGATAATTTGGAGTAGACCACTGTTTTTTTATAAACCACATTAATAAATGGTAGGTTCTTTAAAGTTTGAGTTTTGGCGGACTACGCATCGACTTGTTAGTTCTTGTTAGTTCTTGTTAGTTCGTACTCCACTTCTAATTATTAATCTAGTGATTATGATAATTTGGAGTAGACCACTGTTTTTTATAAACCACATTAATCTCTACTACTCCCTCTGATCTAAAAAACGGTCGCTAGTTGTGCTATAGGTTTGTACTCCCTCCGTTCCAAATTAGTTGTCTTTCATTTATACAAAAGTGGATGTATCTAGACATGTTACAAGTATAGATACATCCACTTTTATACAAATGAAAGACAACTAATTTAGAACGGAGGGAGTACTTGTTTAGTTATTTTCCCACGAACCTTAAAATGGATCGGAGGAAGTATATAATAGGCTCTGGGAAGGTGTTGGTACGTTTTTTAAATTTCCGATTTTACCCTTACCAGGCAGAAAATATTACACCAACTGCCACCGCTTATTGAGACGTACCACTTCCATGTTCCTCTCGAAAGAAGAAATATCCACTTCGGCCACCTCGACTTCACCCCTCAACTCCCGCACGGTCACGAGGAGGATAAGCTCGCCATCGATCCTGGATCCTCGCTGCCGGGAACGCTCAGCACGCTGCCGCCGCACCGGAATCCACCCGCCGGCAACCTGGAGTCCAGCCCCAAGTCCACCCGCCTCTACCGCCCCCCGTGCTCCCTCGCCAATGTCGTTGCCGCTTGTCTCGGGCTCAGGCAGCACCTTCGTCGCAGGTCCGCCTACCACCCCTGGACCATCTCCGAAGGGAATCTACATGAGTGCCAGATACTCCTAATCGCATCTTGTAGGGTGATTCTCTCTCCTCTTATATCTACTCTCTTAAATCTGGAAGTGAAGGAGATAAAGAGGGCAAAATAACACAAAGATACATGCAAAAATGGCGAGTAAATGGATGGATCTGTGGCCTTGGGCTTCGAATTTTAAGATTTTCTGGGTTTCCTGCCGGTTTTGAAGACGAATTTGGAAGAAGTTTTGAGGGAGAACGAGGAACTCGGGACAGTTCTATGGCAAACGATACACATAAGGAAGAAGAGTAGGGATGCGGGTCCCAGCTGTGATCTATGCATGGGGAGTTCTTTTTTCACCAGCAGCATTCGTACAGAAAGAAAAGACTGAACTATTTTCTATTGTACGGTACCTAATACATGTGGCGCCCACAGACACTGATCAACAAATTATTCACCAATATATGAAAATTATGCGATGAAATTATGCCATTAAACTTTATTTGAATGCAAAGCCAATAAAATAATTTCAAAATACATAATACGATTGTTTTGTCAAATTGATGGTCAAACCAACGCCACTCAAATGGGGATGTAATGCACATTTTTTCAAAAAACTGTGGAGACGTACATGCATATTTGCTATATACATAATTTCGTAACGACGTACTGGTGTTTTACTGGTCTTTAGTATTATATAAACATAATTGTTTTTTACCCTGTGTTAACTTCATGCTTGTCTGGGTAATTATATTTTGAGTGCACTTTTGGGTAAATGAAATAAATTATTCTACGCATGTCTATCAATTTTTAGGTAAATTTTTACAATTTTTTGGGTAAAATTTTGGGTTCTGCTAACGTTCTCCGATTAAAAGTTTTATTTGCTCATCAGTGGCAACGCACGGCCATGTTTCCTATACAGCTAAAGCCATTATTCCATATTAGCCACGTCCAGATATACATATTTTGCCCATATCGGGCATTACTCTGGTGCACATACGGACTGAACACAATGAATGGGGGATTAATCCGGCCATCCTAGAGACAAAAATAAAGATTAAATAAGACGTGAACGTGAGATAGAGCTCTCGATGAAACGGTTTATGTAAGAAATATGTGTTTTTCTTGATCATTTGCATTTAGTAGAAAAAAAACTAAAATTATTTAGCTAAACATGGTTATATATTTGTTTACCCGTAGCAACGCACGGGTATTTTGCTAGTAAATGGTAGGTTCTTTAAAGTTTGAGTTTTGGCGGACTACGCATCGACTTGTTAGTTCGTACTCCACTTCTAATTATTAATCTAGTGATTATGATAATTTGGAGTAGACCACTGTTTTTTTATTTTTAGCTGAACTAGACCACTTCTAATTACTCCCGGATAGTAACCGGATCGGAACATCCATCCCGAGTCGGAGTCCCGACCCACCTTTATAAGATCGATACAACACCGCCGCCTCACCGCCCAACTCGAAAGGCAGGGTTCCAAATCGAAAAAACACACAAATTTCCCGCACAGGAGATCGGAACTATGGCCAGTGCGAGCTGCTTGATCGAGGGCGCTAGGGCGGCGAAGGAAACTGCGCCAGCGCGCGGTGCGCTGCGTCCGCTGACCCTGCCCGCCGGCATCTCCGGTGGACGGAAGGTGCTGGCCCCGAAGAAGCCTGCTGCTGCTGCTGCGGCGGATGCGACGGGCTTCGGCGACGAGAACAAGGAGCCGGCGGTGGACTACCTCCTCACCGTCGAGTACAAGCCTTTCGACCGCCAGGACCACGACACCTTCAGCGCGGAGCAGATGAAGAAGTACCATGAGGCGGCCGACTTCTTCGACGAGCTGAGGGTGATGCTCGCCGAGTCCCAGAGGAAGCTCCGGGAGGAGTGCGGCTACGTCGTCGACAACTAGTTCTCACAACTTCGAACCCTCATGTCTTTCTGCTGTGCGACGACAGCGAGTGTAAACTGCTATTAGTGTAGTTTTGTTGTTCATAATTCCATGTCTATCCAACTATCTATGCAGCACTGTTCGTAGTTAATTTGACCTGGTAATTAGTACAGTACCTTGTAAGTTGGATCAGTATATGTTTGGTTCGTGATATATGATGGAATGTTTCTCCTAATATTCATGTCGCTCCTGATCTGTTGGCTTTCTGGAAGCCAAATGACATTTAGAGAATAGCAATTTGGAATGTTGGATATGCTGAGCTGTTATACCCTTCTCCGGTCCAATTCACCGAGACCGTGCGTTGATGTTCATGCGTGTTATAATATTTTACAACTGCAACTTCTCCATGAAATTCAACATGCGATTGCTTAAAGCCTTTGCATATCACATTATGACACCAGAAAAATAAAATTTGCTTCATACAGTGTCATAATTTTCGTTCTACTCAATGGTTTATTCTGGTAATCAGACAATTGTACAATCATACATGCCTCAGTGCTAACACTAAACTTGTACACCTAAACTACAACAGCTGCTTTGCTTGTGCTGTCAGTTTACATGTTACAGCTAATGCTACAAAACTGGATGGTTAATAGTACCCTAATGCCCAAGAATATCCATAGGAGCTGTAAATTCTGATTCCATATGATGTGTTCTCTTCCTTCAAACTCAGAGTTCCCTCGGAAAGCACAAGCCTCAAGAAAATTCATAGGAGCAGTAAATTCTGGTTTGACATGATGTGTTTCCTTCTGTCAAGCTCCGAGTTCCCTCCGAAAGCACAAGCGTGTTCCAGTAGTTTGGAACAGCACAAGCAGAAAATCATAGATCAGAGTACATGTCCATCTCTCAGTTTGTGCTTTAGAGTGAACTTACAGGTCATCGTCCATTAGGTCATCTGGAAGGTGAACTTTCTCCATTGCAGCCTGCCAAACATGTAACACAGTATTGAAATACAGGTGATTCCAATCGATGAGACCAGCAGGGTAATGGAAAGAAACTAAAAGTAAGAGAATAATTTAAGTAGCTGACATTTACTGGACCACTCTAGGAAGATAAACACAGATTGGTTCATTTATAATATGAATAAGTAGTGCAGGAAATAAAATAGACTGAAGGGGGACAGCACACGGGTAATAAGTAAAATTTGATCGTTTCATACCTTGATTATAGCAAGGTCAGCAGCCGGAGGTTTCAAATCCAGGGCAGTGCCAAAGCAAAATACAGCCTTGTCAAGAATATTGAGTTGCTTGTATATCTTCCCCATAAGTGCATACATACTACTCTCACGAGGTGCAATCTCTCTTAGGCGCTCCAACTCATCCAGAGCTTCCAGATATTTTTTAAGGCCCACCAGAATTAAAGCTTTCTGATACTTGGGAAGTGGATTCTTCTTATCAAAAAATATAGCTTTATCCATCATCTCGAGGGCATCCTCATTCCTCTGTCAAAATTCAAAATCAAAAAGGGGTTCAGAGTTACCCATTGGCCACGAGACAATGGGACTAGTTTGGACGGAAAGTGGAACCAGAAACTAGTTATAGTTGTTGACAATGTAAACCTTTAGAGCATGTAAGGCCATCCCAAGATAGCACATCAGAACAGAAGAGCGAGGATTTATCTGAAACGCCCTTCTGAAATGATGCTCAGCAAACTCAAACTTTTCCTGGCGAAGGTACACCACTCCAAGCCCATACCAGGCATTGTAGTGCCTTTCATCTACCTGAAGTGCACATCGGTAGAATTTAACACTGTTCTCGTAATCCTCCAGTGCAGAATATCTACAGTTCAAAGGAATGGTAGTAGGATTAAAATAAATTAAAACATGGCCTCAAACATTAATGCATGATTCAATAGAAAGAGAAGTGTGCCAACTAAAAGGGAACTGTCCAAGTACACCAACAAAACGTTAAAAACATACTTTGTTGGTTATTAGAAATTAGAAGGCATTCTTAGCTCAATCAAAATCACAATTCAGCCACGAGTTTAGGGTCTGAAGGAAGTTTCGTCGGTCATTGACAACTTATAGAACAGATGGTCAAACTTTCGATTTAAATGAATCAAAGTGTCAGATGTTCATGAGTCAAACAGTACAGTTCGCGACTGTGTTGGTAAATCTAACAAGTTTAAGGACCTAACTGTGCAGCCTCGAGTTCAAGGACTTTACTCAAATGGAAATACAGATTTAATAATTCTGGGAGGCAAAACATACTCGTGGCCGCATAGAGTGTGAGCATATGCAACTCTTGGGTCAATCTGTACAGCACGCTGGAAGTTTTTCAAAGCAGTCTCATGATCTTTCCGCAAGGCAAAGCAATTTCCCACTGCACACCTGTTGCACATTCCAAGCAGACAGTAGAAAATGTCACATTTATGCAAATTGCAATTGCAACCTAGACTCAGCTGCCTAGCACTGCGCTGAGACAAAGACCATATTTTAACATCAGCAACCAAAAACTGGACCGACTGCAAATTGGTTTTCATGATTCTCAACTTCTGTTTCTACAAACCGCATGTCTAGGTTCCAACATAAAGTACGGGGAAAAGATAATGGTCCAACATGATTATTCACTTTTGGGAGGCAACCAGCGTACCATGCTTGAGGGGATAGCCGATCGACAGAAATAAGCTCCTGAGCAAGGTAACTTATCTTCATTTCCTCATTCAAATGCTGCAAACAAGCATGTGAGGTTAGAGCTAAAAGTGGTTATAAAGGCAAACACAAAAGCAATGAGTTCACTTACATAAAGAACAGTAGAGTAAATGTCCATGCCATCCAACGTGCACGGTGATAATCGATGCGCTAACTCGAAGAAATGACCAGCTTCTAAATAATCAACCAATTCAAAATATGCCTTTCCAACCTGCATGGTGGACCAATATTACAATAAGCCAAAGAAATATATTCATATACTATTCAATTATATAAATTATACAAAATGGACATGGTTTTAATAAGGTAGAGCTGATCTTTTATTGAAGTGGACACTAAATATCTCACATCAGCAGCAAAATGAAATTGTCAGGATGTCCACTCAAATAGTCACTGTTCAGGGTCAATAATGTCATTTTACAACAAACCAACAAGCATCGTAAACTATAATACCCAAATATACCACCAGGAGTACGTTCACAGTTTATTTTGTCATCCGAATTACCGATTAATGTGCAGACCCTATATATATTATTGCATGACATAAAATACGAATTTCAAATTTTGGTTACATGAACCGAAGGTATGTGACGAATTATCCAGGAACATCAAAGAAATTGTACCTGGCATAAAACCCATCCTGTATTAAATTGTGGCTCTGGGAGTTTCCTATAGACTTCAAGTGCTTCCTGAGCATTAAAAGTGGATGAGATAGGTCACACCACTGGATAGTAGGTAAGTACTTCTGTCTAACACAAACATCAATATACCTGGCACTTAAACAAGCAAGATAGCCTATAGCCTTCCCCGAGTGTCCGTAAAAGTCCCAATAGCTCCCTGATACCAGTAGCCAATTTGGAATCTTGTGACATGATCCGCTCAGGTTTATCTTGCTCAAAGCATCTTCCTTCGGCTATACTTACAGAAGATGAGGTTGCTGATACATTATCTGTCCACATCTGTCAACAGCTTCATACCTGCTTCCTGAGATTCAGAAGAACAACTCATATCATTCATGTGAAGATGACTGGGAAGAACATGCCACGCCATCCATATCACACAATCTAATGCAAAGATTATTCCTAGAGAGTAAAACAACATTGACCATTTAGCAGACATTAATGTTGGTTTCCTGAAACACGTTTCCATAGACAGAAATTGCTTTCAATATTTAATCATGGTGATTTGAAAATTTTCTACATGCCGAGTGAGAAGTGTGAACTATCATGAAATGAGAGAGTAAATATCACTGAGGTCTTTAAATCAGGCCTGTGTCCCTAATGTCCTCCAAATGCAAACGGTGCCGTAAACTCTTTCGATTGGGTAACTACTGCTTCAAGAAAATTGTGCTTTGACCCTGACAGCCAAACAGCGCACCTTGACCCTGGTCAAGTCAGATAAATTGAGGTGGCTCTTATTGCAGCTTCCCTTGGGATTCAGCCAGTCTTCTCTAAATCCCGATACCCAGATGAATCCCCTGATTCCCCTATCCATCCTCCCTTCTATAACCTATACCAATCCCCTGTGCAAAAAAAAAAAAAACACAGGCACCCAACAATCTGAAGTACAAGACCTACCAGCCTGACACTGAACGGTCACGCGCTCACATCAGAGGGTCAAGGAGCCATGTCAGCTTCAGGACCAGCGAAGCACGTTTGGGAAGGCAATGATTCACTTAAGAGAGTCTAGGAGCACAAAGAGCCATTGGGGAGTTGTGGAATGTAAGTGACATAGTTGAAGGACCCTTGGTGCCGTTTACTCAACAAGAAAATATATTAAGAGATGTATTTGGCAGCAAAACGAAATATCTTTTCAAGGATACTTTCCCCAAATCAGACAAAATGACATGTCACATCAAAGAAAATAAATGTGCAATATTGTTGTTCATACGCTATGTAACAAACCAAAATGCATGTAAAATAAAGACGTGTATGCTTGAAGGAGCAGATAATGTTCTGGTAGTATTACAAACGCCTAAGATATTGAACGGGAGATATGATAAACTAGAGACTAATGGCATTATCGGCGAAAATCAATAAGTAATATTGTCCAATTTGTTAGCAACCAAACGGGTTTTTAATGCTGGTGTTGGAATCGCAATTTCCAAATGGAAGCGCGAAATAGTATAGGTATAGGCGAAACAGGATAACATAATGACTTAATATACCCAATTTAAATCATAAACAGAACAGAAAACATGAAGATAAAATATTGAATATAGATCCAGATTGCACACGTATGTAACAACATATCAACCACATTTCGATACATTCATACAATTAGATGGATCATCCACATTGAAATGATAATCACCTTCATCAAAATTTTCTGTAGCCCGTGGCTTTCCTTTCCTAACTTGCACGGAACGTACGTCTGTTGAACACAATTTTGATGATGTGGACGAGTTTACTCGCAATTTACCTGACGAGTTATCTGTTCCATTCCCTCCATACTGGGATATATTTGGATTTGAATTTATTGGTGTATCCCTAGAAAGTCTTGCACTTCTTCGGGGTATTGAATCACTACTCTGGTTAAAGAGCCTTCCGGTAACCTGAAAAGAGTCTTCCAAGTCTAATATCATCATAAGCAAAAATGAAGCATGAAATGTAAATTAAAAGAATATTAACAGAAGCGATATAAAAGGGTCTCTAGGCAGACTTTGAAGCTACACAACAACAGAAGCATATAAACCAGTTTCTATCCACTGATTATTGCATCATGGAGAACATTACATGAAAAATATTTAGATTGTAGCAATCTTTTCAGTTCCTAATACCAGCTATTATTGTACATGGCACTACTGCAATGTGAAGATGATCAAAAGAATAGACCAACAGAAACTGAGGAAACGATCTAGCAGGTAGGCAAACATCACCACGATAGTACTTAAAGGTCAAGAAACAAGCAACCCAGCTACAATTAACCAATCATGCTGTGGATTGACTGGTGCTGGTTACATATTGGTACAAGATTGACTGGTGCTGAAATATGGAACTACTTGCACGATATAGGGACTATTAATTACTGAACAATACAGACCACCATGTCACAGCAAAGAAGCTAAAACGACTGCAACACCCTGACACCGTGGATCACTAAGTTGCATCAAGGATCTGAAATCCTGAATCTTGATATCAAGGAGCATGGCTGGCATTTTACAGACCCAGACAGCCAGGAACAGGAAGTGAAGACAATGTTCACAATTAATACTGAAGCAAGCAGCATGAGTTGAGCAATTGGAAAATAACAGCATGTCTTAGTTGAAGATAATATGCATTTACTCCAGTCATCATATCCTTTTCACAGAATAGTCAAGAGGGAGGGGCCTACTGTGTTTTAATTAAAATACGAAAAAAAGAGGTGTATCCGGTATCTCACAGTAAGAGACCCCTAGAAGTTTAAAAATCTGGGACAAACAAAAACAAAGTTGGAAGAGAAGAGAATAGGTTGCAATTGATAAACAACAACCTTCTTCAGCCTTGCCTCATCCAGGTATTTTCTTCTAAGTGGTTGGCTCACTGCATTAACCTTTGGTTTGGCCGGAGCATCACCACCTGTTGTATTCTGATAGGCATGGACATTCCTAAAGAGTGGAGGTGGAACAATACCAGAAGTCTGCTAAATGAAATATAAGTAAGAAACAACTCAGCAACAGAGACAAGTCAGACAAGTTACCAATTAAAACTTCAAAGTGAAGGAAGGTGTCCAAGGACTACTGAGTCCAAGTTACAATGTTACATTATTATTTCTTCTCTGAAAATATATTGAAAATGAACTGACATCGAAATAATAATAATGTGACAAGCCTCACAGCTATTTTTAATCTTTGAAGCCCTGTTAACCAGAATGATGTCACATATTTGAAATTAAATGAACATGAAAGGATGTGGATGGATCAAACAAAAAATTCTGCAAAAAACAAAATCGCTCCCTAACGTAAGACATCTTTGCCAATGCCACCAAACATGAAACATAAGACACTCCTGGCTGCTTAACATGCTTCTTGTAACTGTTGAGTATAGGCACTCGTTCAAATTTATATTGCCAGATAACCTACAGAACGAATAATCAAATAGGTTTTAGTACTACGTACTAACCTGTGTTACAGTTGGTGATGGGCTATCAAACTGTCCTAAATTAGATTGTACACTGTTCTGCACATGCAATGCAGTTGCTCTTAAATGAGGATAACCAGGTACTTCAGCTGTGTTGTTGGCATGCAGTTGTTTTACTTGCTTTGGGCTGATATCCACAAGGTTTGCTGATACATTGGAAGATGAAACTCGATTTTCATTGACAAAGTTTGACTTCTCCAAATTTGATGTGGATGCGTGTTCCTGCTGGAGACGTAGGGCAGTTGCTTCGCTGAAACATTCATTTGCATCTTCAGCAACACCTACAAGATGGTACACACTTTCAGTCTACTTTTTAAACCAAACTTCCAGTCTATGTTACAACTTCCCTTTTTCAAAGTGTGAATTTATTTATTTTCTAGGACCAATGAAAAATGAGGCATTGTGTAAATCCTAGAGAAATGTGAGATACTATGAATGTAGCTCACCAGGCCTATAAATGAGGTTAGTGGCAATGCCAATGTTCTGCATGATTGTTGGTAAAGAATAACTATTAATTGATATCATGAAGCTAATCAAGAACAGGTGGATGCGCTGAAATTGATTTAGGCAGAATTTATCACAGCAACACACAACATTATGACATACAGGATTCCCCATATTTCCAAATGTTATGGTACAAGAACGACAGACACCTGCGATGCAATGTCTAGAAGGTGCACTCTTGGAAAATCTGCTTTGTATTTTTCATTCTCTACCCCCAAACTAGTAAAAAACTTCGTGGTGAAGGCTTCTAATCAAACAGAAGAAGTATAGACCTACTAGAAAATTTCAAATTATGGATGTCTAATGCACCAACCTAGTATACACAATTCCTCGTATGCTGCCCATAAAAGAGGATCTAGAGTCAAAGCTTGTGTAAATTGCTCAGCTGCAGGTGCCACTCTGCCAGTGTACCTACAAGGAGATGAGCTATATACAATGAACCATGCGTCCTAAATCAAAACATGAGACAGGATTCAGTTCTGCCATGAATAACAGACCTGTAAATTAGTCCAAGAAGATAATGTCCTGTCGCACCATTTGGAACCTGCACAAAGGATGAGAATCAGAAGAATTAACAATATCGCCAAAACAAATATGAAAGCAGGTAAAGATGTGACTGATTTTTCTTTTCAGTGGTTATTACTTCAACCGTGTAGAATAAAATACTTCTCCCACAATCTTAGAAGAATATCATGCCCCGGAAAGAAAAGGAAAATAATGCATTTGCAGTTTGCACCATCCATGCAGTGTCAAGTATTAATAACGCTCAGCCAATGTTTATCATAAATCCACAATGTGAGAGAACTGAAAGAGATTGATACACATCTAATTTTCATTTATGACAGTTGGTACAATTGCTTCGACATGCAATAAATATCAAAACAGGCCTAATGTTCAAGTATTACATACGAGATGTGCTCATTTGTAAGCTTTAGATTTCTTAGTCCAGAGAGTGTGCACAAGGTTGTGAAAATTTGGTGCTAAGATTCACTTCTAAAGTTAGACTCTGTTCTAGTACATTACAAGAGTAGATGCTAGACAAAGTTCCGGAACGGTTCTAGTACTAGTCATTTTTGTAGTTGGTGGGTGTTTTCTCTCTTGTCATGCCCCCTATCTACCCATGTAAAGTAGTAAACAATTGATTTGTTACTACCCTGTGGGTCCCACAAGTGATGCTAAGAACTGTAGCACATTTACTTTTCTTAGAATCAAGTCTAGTTATTTTCTTAGCACAAAATTACATTGTCCTTGCCCTAAATCATCAAAAACACAGTACATCCCTTATTTTAGTTCAAGATTTCAGAACCCGAATGATGTTTTTCAAAGACGCGCTACTACTTCATGGCAACCCAGAAAAGAACTCAAGGGTTTTCGGGCACACTTGTGATAAATTTACAGCCACCGCATGACAAAGTTTCAGAAACACAGAAAACATATCATGTTTACAATCATGTTTCTTACCTCAACGTTTGGTTCATTGACTGGACATAGAGTTTCTTCAGCTTCCCGCAGGAGGTTCATTCGAAAGCATGATGTAGCAAACAAGTATCGAGACTCTGGCAGCTTCTTGCCTTGATAGCATATAGGAAGCATAAATCAAAAATCACTCAAAAATAATATGGCAGCTCAAACAGAAAAACTACTACCTCAGATCCATAATAAGTGTCGCAGTTTTGAACTGGGGTTAGATCAAAACTGCGACACTTAATTTGGATTGGAGGGAGTAGTAAAATTTGGACATAATAAAAGGACGGAGAATATGTTCAAATGGATGAACAAATAGTATGCATGCATTCTTCTTGTTTTAAAGCATATAATAGCAATATAGCATTTCTACAATATTGTGTGCAGTCACAGGGTGAGCGGATGTTTTACCTTTCAATATGTGGTATGCAGCATAGGGCTGGTTGTTGTGGAGGTAGCAAGTAGCTAGCAATTGGATGTTGGTCTGTACACAGGAGAAAAGGCAAGGACATTTAGCACAGCATAGAACTGCAAACAGATCTAGAAAAATGGTTTTGCTACACAGCTCTTGAGGAATATTTGTGGTATCTCTAAAAACTTATCATTGTTGGGTTCAGGTTTATCGCTAGTCAATGACAGCATTCACGGTCAGTCATCTGTCCGTTTCATTTAGAGTGGGAGCTAAAATAGCTCGTGTAATTGAGTGTCTTGAGCTAACTCTACACGGAGGGGAAAAGATGGACCGCATACACAATTACCTAAAAGATTTAACCGAGGGGAATCCAGAGCAGGGCCATAACACGTTACAGTATCCATTACGGCCACCAAAACAACTGTTGAAACCGTTCCACATTTCGGGCTGTGAAGCGACATCTCAATCAAAATTCCACATGAGCCGTTTTGAAATAAATCACATGCGCTACTCCAGTCACCCACAAATTCAAAAACAATCTCCTGAACATAGCTAAGATTGAGCCGGTTGCTGCTCCAGCGGTCGCTAAACCCTAGCCTGAATCCCACCGCTCAAGCTAACGCAGACCTGGAACAGTAGAAAATACCACAAAAATATACCCTAATTCGAACCGCGCAGGTGAAGCACCGCAGCCAAATCGCAGCCAGAACTCCCGATCTAACCCCGTCGGGTCACTCACACGAACCAGCGCACCAAATCGAGCCATATCGAGTATGAGGGAGTGGGGCCGGTAGTACCTCGGCGGGGAACTGGGCGCAGAGGCGCTCGCAGAGGAAGACGGCGTTGCTGTTCATGAAGAGGCGGAGGCTGCTGCGGACGCGGTCCGCCATTAGGGTTTCCATCGCGCCACGGCGAGGCCCGCCGCTGCGACGCGAGTGGGGGTGAGGAGGGGAGCGGGGGTGCGCCTCGGTTTGAATCGTGCGTGGCCTGGTGGATTTGGAATCGAGGCCTTCGCTTTCTGGGTGGGATTTGGGCGGACTGGACTGGGGATTCGTTTCAATCGGGGCGGGCGGGGTGGAGCAGCGCAGGCGCAGCCAGTGGCGTGGAGCCCTCGGTGTGGTTTGAATTGTCTGCTGTGATGTGTGATGTGCTCGTCTGCTATGGCTCTGTGCCCTGCACGGCGGCGGTAGAGGTGTGGCCGTTCGGGGGAATTTCACGATTTGGCACACTTCGAAGGGCACATGATCGAATTTCACAGGAAAAGTGTGGCAAATGATCAAATGTTCCGGGGCCTAGACGCCTAGAGAGGAGACCGGTGGAATTTTGTTCGCCAAGTGTGAAAATCGACAAAATTTAACCTATAAATGACAACCACATCCATGGAGTGTCCACAACCGTGTTACTGTAGCTTAGGCAGACTATCTGGACCGTCCGTTCCCATGGTCCGATCACCCCTGGCCGTTGGATCGTCGTTTTTCCCGTTTTTCACTCGCTGGCACACACGGCAGGTCCATGACATGTGGGGTTTCCCTCGTCCCGGGCCCACGTGCAGCGCATCGCTCGCGTCGCCCTTTCTTTTCTGCCTCCGCGCGACGCGCGAGACAAAAGCGGCGCCCGCAGTGAAACCTAGCTCCAATCCCCGGTCGTCTCTCCTCACCCAATCCCCTCCCGCTTCCCCTTTCTCCTCTCTTCCCCGTGCCGCCGCCACGGCCTGCTCCTCCTTCTCCTCTTGGCTCTTCCCCTCTAGCTCCTCGCCCATGGGCTTGCTCCTCAGCCGGTCGTCGGCCTGCAGCAGCGGCAGGAGGTCACCCTCATCGGAGCGTCGGGCAGGCAGCCGGCAACGCAGGCGGCGGGTGCTGGCAGATGCAGCAGGGTGAGCACGCGCGAGGACACGGTCGTCGGCGGCCGAGCTCGGAGCGTCGGCCACGAGGCGGCTCCTTGGCGACTGCAGCAAGGTGAGCGCGCGCGGGGCGCAGTCGTACTGGACCTTGCGGCCGGCCAGGCTCCCGCTCGATCTGGGATGACGAGGATGAGGTCGGCGGCTACAGCAAGTCGAGCACCCAATCCGCCGGACACGGTCGTCGACGGCGAGCACGCGCGAGGAAACCCTAGGCACCAATCCTCTCCCGTCCTAGAGCTCGGCTAAGGGCGAGATGGAGGAGAAGGCCAAGACGAAGCTGATGGCGGAGCAGAGCAGGACGACGAGCCGCGGGAGCTCACCGCAGTGTGCATCTCGTCCACCAGGAGGAGCCATGCGCTTCCAGGGAGGGCGCCGCCGGTGGTGGAGGGAGGACCAGGAGAAGCTGCGCGAGGCTCCACCAGCCCACCGTCCGCCTCCTCCTCCGTCGTGCTGCCCAGGATTCCTGTTCCTCATATTTGGCACTCTCAAGCAGGTGCACACGTTCTTCTCCTCTTTCCTATTTCGCCTCCTGCTTCCGGTGCGTATTTCTGAACCAGATTAATTTTTTATTTCACAATTAGGGTTTGGTAGGCCAGGTGATTTTACACAGCCACCGGAGCAGCAAGCCTTGTTGTTCCTGTTGTCCTGCTATAGGTATTCATCCATCTCGGAGTCTCTTTCTTATACATCTATTTTTTCTCAACTCAGTATGACCTTTCATTGGGCTGAGTCTAAAGAAACGGAGAGGAGCAGCAGATGAGAGCGCTCTTGGCTCTCAGGTCATGAGCTTCAGGATTAATTGTACTCCTAGAGGTATTCATCGATTTCCAAGGTTCTCTTTCTTATACGAACTTTTTTATCAAACAGCTCCGTTAAAATACTGATGGCACTTTGCTCATTTCTACATGTAGCAGACTCGGTTAATTACTGTCAAGAGTGATGCCAATTCGCCAATTGCAACTAAAGGTACATATGAAAGGCCTTTTAGTTTTTAATACTACTGTTGCATCGCAAGTTGGTGAAATTATTTGTCTAGGTAGATCCAAAATTACGCTAATTTATCGGCCTGAAGCAATTATGTATTACGCGAGTTTATCTCAATTAGATTCCATAAATTTTCGTCTGGGGAAGGGAACAGTCAGTTTTAGTTCAGTCAGTTTTAGTTCTGTCCGTTGTTTTCGTTTCAGAGATTATCTCTGCTTGACATCCTGGAAAAAACAAAATTGGTAAAAGAGAACAAGCAGGTTGATCCTGCAATTTCTCATATGAAGAGGTCTGCTTTTGGTGTAATTTTCCTCTTATTCTTGCAATAGGTAGTAGGTGCACGGTGGAACTAAACATGCTTACTCGTGAAAATCAAAACGTCACAAATGTACACTTCCCAGATGGTGGAATAATAAATGAAATGTGTGGATATTGTGTCCAAGAGTGGCCTGCTTAAAGTATCATGTGAATCCTTACTGAAATAGATTCCCCAATGAATGATCTGTTAACATGAGGGTTGAGCAGGTTGTTGGATGTAATAGAAGTATAGAACCAACGTTGATATGTTAAAACCATGGACATTGTGGTTTTCAAATGACACAGTTCATACAAGTTGAATGGATGCCTAAAAGAAATTTGTACCATGCAGAAGTATATAACCAACGTTGTTCTTTATTGCTGGGTTTGCTAACAAACTACCTTTTGTGTTGTTGACTGCTCTGCAGGCTTATTGCTTTTGGTTCAGATAGAAGATCTCCAGGCTTAGGAACATTTTGAGAGAATTGAGTTGCTGAATATGAAGGTATATAATCGGTTTCTCCACTCCTGTTTTCTATGCATTTTTGTTTGTCCTAGAAACTGTTGTAGAAAATAGAGTTGGTGAAATAGTTGGTGGTGTCGATGCATGTAGAAATATACACTCATGTGTTTCTTTGCATTATATGTACTTAATTGTATTCTGTACTCCAACCTACTATATGCGATATGAGGTTTCTTGGGTTGGTTGGTTACTGCAATAGGCAAAGAGCTCTATTTTTTGCACATGGAGAAACAAACTTTAGTAACAGTCATTGAAAGCAGTCACATAGAGGATTCTTGCTCATGGTGGCGCTTTGAAATATATGCATGATGCATGTCAGTGCTGCGCTTCTCATTTTCCAGGCAAGGAGCTCAGATTTGCTAAAGTGAGTAGAAGCTAAAGAAGAAACATAGCGGCTTAATGTCCTGCTGATCATTTGCCCCGCAGGTCGCTTGTCTTACTACTCCTTTCATAAATGAGTACCAATTAGTCTTTTGCACAATTACCTTTTAAGTTCCAATGCTATGTGCAGTTGCAAGTATTTCCTTTTCTAAAATAATCATATTTGAGATTGTTATACATTACACGCATAATTTTGAAAATGGGTGGTATTGTTAGTGTTGCCAACATATTTTTCTATCAATCTATCTCCCCATTGTTTGAATATACTTTTGTTTCTATATTGTTTACTCAAGACAGATTATAGCCTGCTGTCAATTGTAAGTGTGTCTTGTGCTTGCTCGTTTAAAATTGCTTGTTCTGTAGTTAAGCTATCTTTCGTCCTTGATTTAATTTATGTTTCATCTTCTTTACTTGTTCTGTAGTTATGCTATGATAAAGTTGCTACTGTCACCAAGGTTAAGTGAGTGCCGACATTGAGCATGTGTGCTGTCAGCAGGAAGGGTCACAGCGACCGTGAGGAGTGGTCAACACCATAGGAGCTGCTTCGAGAGGCCGCCACGTCGATCGACGGGAGCGCGGCTGATGCAGATAACGGCAAGGTGAGGCTTCTCTCAATCCTTTCAGCTTGATTTTGGGTCGCGCGCTCGATGGACTTATCCTCCAACATGCATGCTCTCCTTTTTGTCTGTCATTGACTCCGTGGATTTTTTTATGTTCTTGTGATCAAGTAGTAGATGCTCATCCATTATGCATATGAGAAATGCCTGCTGATTTGGTGGTTGCACGGACTGAGTGATCTAATGGTTGTTCTTTAGATTGATGTGCCATAAGAAATGATTTTACCTCATCCATTATGCATATTAGAAATGCCTGCTGACTCTTTCTTCTAACTCTGGTTTTTTATGTGGACTTGTAACATTTCGAAGACACTTGAAAAGGATAAAAAATGAAGCTATGCAGGATCTGAAACAGCTGTGCCGAACAAAGAAAATGAGGTAATTCATCTCTCCGGAAATGAATTTATTTAGATTTTTCTAGCTGCAGACTTGACTCACTATATGTACACAAATAACATGCTCAGGTATATTGAAGGCTATGTACAGAAAGTAGGTAAATCCGGGTTGGTCCACCCACACGAGCTCCTCCTTTTGATTTGCTCCTCCCTGATTTAATTTTATATTTTGCAGGCAGTGTTTGGATGTCTAGCAGATTCACTCAGCAAGCAGCCACCATTGGTGCTCCTGAACTGCATGGCTGCCGCAGGTATGCTTATCCTCTCTGTTTTCCTTGCAGGTTTCCCCAACTCCATATGCAGAATACAACTATTTCTCAAATCAATATAGCATGATAAATACTCTTCTCTGATAATAAGCAAGTTGTTTAACAAAATTATCATTGCTTTTTATATTCTTGGATTGTATGAATGAGATTGTCAAATTGGTGTTCCATTATTCATCACATGTCCGAGAGTAGGCTTTGCATCCTTATCATGTTGATTCAGGCTTTGCCCCTATTTCATGCTTTTACTTTACTGCGGAAGAAAGGTTAATACAATTACATATAATCCTCTTGACAATTCTGAATTTATTCTACTGCGATTTTTAAAAACTATCTGAAATATTACATTCCTTCGCCTTTGTTTATTTGTAGTTGATGGCAAGCTGGAGGAAAGTCCATTGCTCGGGATGCTGATCTTGAGAAGCAGCCATCGAAGATAAAAATTATAGTTTTTCAGTTGTGAGCTTCTGATGCACAGGTTTCCCTTCTTCGGGCCGATGGCAGGTAGTTCGTGTTTGCCTTTCAGTTACACTAGAACTATATCACCCCTGAATTGTGTTTGCCTTTCAGTTACACTAGAACTATATCACCCATGAATTGTGTTTGCCTTTCAGTTACACTAGCTGGTGCCTAATGTATGTCATTGCTTCCATTTTTATCCACTGATAGGGTTTGCATATGGATTCTGGTCATGCTGTTCCTCATGGCAATGTATTCGAGTTGCTTTTCCTTTGAGCTATGAGGTTTTAAGAATTTTCATTCAGTTCATGCATAATCAGGTTTGATTCTTTTATGCAATGATTCATGTTTCAGGCTTTAGACATTTTCAGTTCCTTGCATAAACCGTTTGGGCATGGTTAATGCTATATTGATCTGCAAAGTTGAAAAATATCTTCTGCCTCTGTGACATGAGAACCACCCTGGGTGTATGACATGGGGGCTTACGAGTATATAATAGTTTAATCTGTTTGTAAGGCATATAAATATTCACTTATAAGGTTTAATGTAGGAAACAAACTATAAAATAAAAGGTAGGGTAAACAAGATTGTAGTACAAGCGTAGAAAGATAGATTCTACAAGAAAACCAGAAATATATAAGAGGGGAGAACATTCAGGAAAGGGACTCTTTCCAGAAATCAAGCCAACTGTACGGAGGCTCAAGCATTTTGGACGAAACAAATTCCTTCAGGAGACCCAGTTCGGAAATGAGCATTTTCTTCGTCTAAGCTTGATCGCCTGATCTTTTTCTTTAGTTCCTTTGAATCCATATTGGCTTCCATGTCTTTACTATCCATAGCTAAACCGGACCTTTTGATTTGGATAAGTTTCTTTACAACAGACTTAAACACAACGTTATGTGTGCCTTTGTTAGAATAGTGCTTCCAGGTGTGAGTTAAAATGTGTTGACTGACTACCAATGAGATGCAGAGCCATTTCATAGACCTTGCACCTCATAGAGCATGTCATGCCATCTGTAACTTAAACAAATTCCATACAAATAATTTTTTTGTCAAAATGCATGCAGGTTAAGCTCTGACTCAGAAATTACTATGGAACCGGTATAGCATGAATGTGCCCCTGTGGTGTCTTAACTATGCAGGTACATCTTCCTCGCTTTATCTAATTGTAATTGTGCCTATAGAAGTTCTCCAAGTGTTATTTCTTATAGCTCAGTACAGTTTTTTCATCATGATTTTACTTTCCATCTTTACTTCTTTCTGCTGGCATAAGTCGCTACATGTATTCTCTATCTGAAAACAATTTCATTCCTGCAACGAGCTGACTTCCCATTCTTCCAAATTGAAGTTAAAATAAGTCTGTCATTTCAGAACACGACGCATATTCTGCTACTATTTTTTATTGTTGCTTGACCTCTTGCACTTCAAATTTCAGTAGTTGGGAGAGGTACAACATAAGTGTCCTTACTCGGGTTTTTACTTGCAGTGTAAACTTGGCCATATTGATTGGTGTTTGATTTAATGTTTCAACTGGTGTTAGCTTTAATGTTTTAGTGGGATTTGTTTTCCTTTTGCTATTAACGTGTTGGTCCTCTTCTCAGTTCCAATCATTCAGTTTTTGTTTTGCTATTCACGCTTGCCATGAAAATGTGTAGGTTTAGGACTACAGATTTTTTAATCTACATTTGTTTCTTTGGCCAGTTGCTATACAACCATGTTTAGTTAGATAGTTGTTCTAAATATCTCTGAGTTTCCTTCTATTTTATTTCAGCAACTGAATTTTGTAGCTTGCAACAGATGGTGAATTGTCCTTACTGCATTTTTCCGTGCGGCAGCCAGCAACAAGTACTTCCGCTGCGTCCATTAAATACATAGTTTAATAAGTAATGGATCCAATAATATCATATCAGCTATCTTGCAATATAATGGAAGGAACCGTTGGCAGATAGATAGAAGAAACAATGGAGCTACAGGAAAATCTATGGTCCATTCACTATGGTCCATTACTTCACCCGGTAGTATAGATGTGAGTGTGACCTCAGGTGCTATATAAGTTCTTCCTCTGGGAGAGAGAATACATGTCCTAATCATATTTATTTAGTTCACTAATCGAAGTCATATTTCTCTCCTCCCTCTTGACGCCAAAACCTCCCACTTATGCCTTGTTATCTGTGCATTTCATTTTATCAGAGTTAAGGATTCTTTTTCTCTTCAGCAGAATTAATGATTGACCGTGCTTATACTGATCTTGTTTTGCAGGTAGGGTTTTGGATATTGACATGGGGTAGCAGAAATTCTCAGAATAGGTTTGGATCATGATGAGGCCGTTGAGAAAAAGTCGCCGCCACCAAGAGGGCCTTCTCTAGAGGTGTTGTGACAACCTGCATATTTTCTGAGCTTGATTCGGGTAGCAGTAGAGATGGGAGTGGGTCATCATTAGGGTACCCTATACCCTCTTTAGTTCAAACAAAATGAACTAATTTTGTGATGACATCATCATTTTGGAAAAGTTAGTTCATTTTTTAAACTAGAGAGGGCAGAGGGTACCCTAATGATGACCCACTCCCATCATTAGGTTGCAGATCCAAAGGTTTGGGATTGTTTCTGTAATTTGAGAGATTACAAACTGAATTTTTGTGCTATGGTTGTGGTTCAGTCGATAGGGTCGCAAGAGAAATTGTCAAAGGTTGGTTGCTGGATTTTGGGGGTTTACTCCTATTTCTGTACATTTTTTAACAAATTAGATGTATTGTTCGGGAATGATTTGGGGGTAAGTGTCTGTCTTTGTATTTATTGACTTGCCTGATAGCCTTGTATAATGTGCATCCATGGATAGAGCTGTCCTGATTGCCTTGGTAAATAAATTTGCTTCATCCACAATAAATTTGCTTCATTCGCTAAAATCACATACACGTGCATGTATGAGCTGTAGACATGATGCATTTTGCTCTTGGATATTTTATGCTTCTGTAGAGCTTGTTTGAATTGCTTACAACAAGTATGCTGGATTTATTTGTGTTGAACTCTCTTGTACATAGCAAAAGAGTTGAAACTATACTGAACTTTTCAATCTTTGACAAGGTTTTTAAACTATCTTTGAATTGTATGCTAAGGTTGTTTCTGTGGTCATCGCTAATCATTTTCTTTTCTACGAGATAATTCTGTAGAATAAGATTTTCTTCTCAACTATAAGCGCAATACCATTATGTTATTAGCGTTGTGATAATCGTGCAATGTGAAACTTTCGTACTCCTCTATATTGGAGTAGGTCATCTATTATCAAGTAATTTATGTTTGTGTACATTCACCAATTTAAATCCACTTTTACTTTATTGATGTTTCATAAAGACAATTTCACCATTTTTAGATCACTATCGGTATAAAACCGAGCTATACAAATGATAGTTTCAACCAATATATCATTCATTTTTCATTACTCATATGTGTTTCTTTTCTTGATCATATGTGGTATTCGCCAATATCTTGGTTAGATGACCAAGAAGCATCACGTTGGCTTTGAAGCAGCTGCATGGTACTGGCATTTTGTAGACGTGGTTCGGTTATTCCCATTTGTCTCCACAAAATTATCAATGGTAGTCGTATGATGGTTGTGGGAATTTCAAACACAAACAACAATAACCCCAAAATATATAAAACTTAAGGATACATTATAGTTTTGATTTTTGCACCTGCGCCAGGGGCGCAACCGGTCATCTAGTGACCTATTAAAGCACCTCCAACTGTTGGTACCCTAGGCGCTTCGCGTTAATGAGCCTTCAGGGTGCGTCAGCACTATTTTCCTTCAGGGTGCGTCAGCACTATTTTTCGCCCCGGGACGCCGGTTCTGAGCCACGCCCCATTTCTGCCCTCCAGCCGGCAATTTGGCCCACATAGGTATCTCACATAACATAATTTTCCAACATACAAATCGATACAAATAGTTTGTTGCGGAGGGGAGGGGGCGTCGACGGTGGAGGGGAGAGAGGTGCGGCCCTTTCAATCGGATTTTTTCCGATCGTCGAGGTCAACAACCTCGACAATCTCGTCTCGCTAGCACAAATACATGGTAATGGTATGATACTATCTTATGAAAAGGTAGAACTATTATTATATACTACCTCTGTTTCGAAATATAAGATGGTTTGAAAAAATCCTGATTCGGGTGTATCTAGACGCATTTTAGCGTGGATTTACTCACCTCAGTTCGTACGTAGTCCATACTGAAATATCTGAAACATTTTATAATTTGGCTAAAGTGTTGACTTACTCACTGGCACAAGCGTACGAACGTGTGCGAATACATCGAGATATCGCTGCTAATCCCCGAGCACAGACTCAAGAAAGCACACACGAACGTCACGTCGTGTAATTCCAAAGAGCAGGAGAACAACCACATAATCAATTCCTGCTCTACCTCATACTCCCTCCAAACATATCCACCTTGCCTCGTTGAAGAAGGAAAAAGAAAGAAGTATTATTACCAACGAGGTTATCCTGCTTGGCAAGCACGCCCAAAAGCCAATAATGCAATGTACCTTCAGCTAACAACCTGATTCAGTGTTTTTACATACCACTGCACAGGGGTCTGCCTGCAATCCACAGCCTTGTGTAGATGACAAGTTAAAAGGACATGTTCTGAAACACGCCATAAGCCATGATGCAATGCAACCTTCATCTAACAGCCTGCTTCAATCTTTCTACATGCCTGCTTAGGATTTCAGCTGCAGGACGTATGGCAAACCACTGACATGGATCTGCAATCCACAGCCTTGTGCAGATGACAAGTTAAAATGACATGTTCTGAAAGTTTTCACCTCTTACCCAGAGATAGCACCCAGTCATCCAAATGCTATAGTCTTGTGTTGCGATCGACATCTAGGCAATACAATAGCTCTACTTATAAACCGAATAAAGTTGTTCATCTTAACAACTATTTTAAAAACTAACACTGCTACTAATACGGGTGGGGGGGCAAATTTTATGTACTTAAATACATGTTCCCCTGGTTTTCAAGTCTAATACTGGTTTCGCCTCCATGTCTTTTCAGTTTGCGTATGAACACCCGAAACACCCCAAGATTATTAGTACTCAATGCTACAGCAATGTATCCTTGTTGTAAGCTATCATCTTCCCTGTACACATACCCTTATTTACCTAGCTAGGAGCAGACAGTCAAGAAACAAAAAAGCATGTACATATTCATTTGCTAGTAGGCGTTTCAGTTCTGCTAACTAGGGAAGAAGATTATAAGGTGGCACTAATTAATCAGGGATAATCCTAGAAGTGAAATCTGTTAACATTGCATTTCCCTTATACTCCACATTATTTAATCACCGCATTCTCCACCAGACCCTCTCAAGAATAAATGGTAGTAATATATCTCAATTTGCTTCTGCCGTGTTGTGTAATTCTCGGTTCTGACATAGGGGACAAAGAAAATTGAGAAGGTCTATGGGATTCAAATAACAAATACTAACTACCTGTCAACAAAGTATTTCATTGATTAGGATGTATAGATGTAGCTATGCCATGAACAACATGAAAACAAATACGATCTCCTGAATTAATACTTTAAGGCACAACTTATTTGTATTACTCATCAGACAATGTCCAGATAAATTGAAGCTTTAATTGAGATTCGATCAGCAAACTAACCAGAACAACATCATTCCTGATTACACATGCAGTGAAGTAACAAACCGACAGAGACACAAAGTGAAACTAGTTTGTAAATTGTAATAACTCCTTAGCAATTTAGGATAGATGTCCTCATATACCAGTAGAAATAACCGAGGTCATACCTCTAGAAACCAGAGGATAACATTGCTGTGACAAGTAAGCTACCAAATAGAGAAGGCCAAAACAGGATGCAGATAACAAATATTATAAACTACCTGTCAACAAAGCATTTCCTTGATTAACATGCACACATGTATATATTCCATGAACAACATGAAAACATATACGATCTCCTGTAGTATTACTCATCAGCAGATAAAAATTGAAGGTCCAATATAGATTTGATCAACAAACTAACCCGAACAACATCATTCCTGATGAAACATGCAGTGAACTAACAAACCGACATAGACAGAAAGTGAGACTAGTTTGTAATAACTTCTTAGCAATTTAGGATAGATGTCATCATATATACTAATAGAAATAACGGAGGTCATTGCTCTAGAAACCAGAGGATAACATTGCTCTGCAACAATAAAGCTACCAAACACGATAATCAGCATGTTACCATTGCTAGCAGAACGAGCATGGGTGAGCTAGGGTGCCGAGCACACGCCGATCAACTCTTTCAGAACAGATGGCCACGTTGCGCTTAGGTTCTCAAATCCCTCGCTAGCCATGGCGGCCCTCATATTCGCCGGAGAGCCGAGAAAGGCGAAGCACGCGTTCTTCAGGCCACGGCAGTTGCGCACTTCAGCCAACGTCAAGAGGTTCACCACAGTGCCCACATTGATGTAGTTGCACAACCTGTCCTCGCACATCAGCTTCATCCTCTCCATGTTGTACTTGTCTGCCGCGACGAGAAGATGCTGGCACATGACATCTTCGTCTTCTTTTCTCATCTCCGGCAACGAGTCTGTGTAGACAAAACAGAGCAGGGCCTTGAACACCTGCGCCTCCATGTCATCTATGCGGACCACGCTGTCGGTGTTGCCCTCCTTCATTGAGCCAAAGAGCTCCGCGCTGAAGACCGGCGACCGGGCCGCGAGCACGCAGCGGTGCGCGGCGAACGTCTCGCCGCCAGCCTCGAACACCACGTCGGCGCCCTTCTCGGTGAGGAGGAGGCCGCCGAGTTGCTGGTTTAGGTCGGACGGGGGCACGGTGACGAACCTGGGGGCTTCTTCCTTTGCCCTCTCCTCGGTGCCGACGGTGCGGGCGCCGCTGACGACGGTGATGTCGCACCGGATTGTGAACGAATCGTCCTTGAGATACCTGGATTTCTCCAAGGTGTTCCATGGCACGAACTTTGTGTACCCAAAAGATTGCTGGCTGCGGAAGTTGTGCTCAACTGGTCCCCATTCCGGAGGATCAACTGGTTCCCATGGTGCTGGCTTGGCCTTCTTCCGGAAGAAGGTCCCTGGCTTCTTCTCCGCCATAAAGTTAAACCGGAACCGCGTCCTCACTTCCTTGTCCATGTTCTCGTCGAGGGCGAGGAAGACGGACACGTGGCCCGCGCTCTCCTCCCTTTCGCCGTTGGGGTAGTAGTCGATTCTCCAGCGATGGCCTCCGACGGTGAAAGGGCTGGAGCTGAGGCGCTCGCGGTTGGGGAGGCCCTTGAGGCTTGAGTAGCCGGAGATCTTGAGGTGGTGGCACCCGCTCGACGTCTCGGCGACGATGGCGGAGGTGGTGGACGACATGGCGAGCGCCGAGAGCCTAGCCTTCAGGTCGGGGAACGCAGAGCTCCGGCGAGGCCTGATTGGTAGTTGGCGTGTAGGGTTTTAGAGCAGAGCTGCAGAGTGCAGAGTGGAGTGGGGATTGAGAAGGAGATCAACGAGGCAGGTGGGGAAATTTCCATTCTCGGCAAAGTTCCGGACGCTTCCTTCTGATGGGCCTTGGAGCATTATTTGGGCCTACTGGGTTGTAGTCGTGTAGAGTACACTGGAAACGATCCTAAAAAAACTGGAAATGAAATTAAACTTAAAAACTGAAAAGGGAAATTCACCTCAAAACGATGGCAAAAAGAAAAACTCGGTAGTTCTTACAGAAAGTTTGCTTTTATACTAGTACTAGTTGACATGTACGTGCAATGCACGTTTTCATAATTAAAATTGGAAATTTAGAATAGGAAATATTAAACTTGTAATGCATGTGTCAACTAATACATATAAATAATTAGTCTGATTTTAATAAATATTTATGTACACGAATAATTTTTAAGACAAAAAACAAGCATGAACAGATCTGGATAATATATCTTAGTTGCACTATTAAAAGAGGTTGATATTATCATTCTCCAAACAAACAAGTGGATATGCACTACTCTAAATGTTTATTAGCATAAATGCACTCATATATATATATATATATATATATATATATATATCAGATAATCAAAAGTCTTAAAATGTCCATGCCATGGACATGTGTTCCAAAGGTGAAATCTGAACCTAGATGTCAATATCTGCTATCCTTGCATGTGTACCTGCATATCAAATAATAGAATGATATCAGTCTTGACTTTAACTTTTAATACGGAAGATATAAAGTCAAACCACCAAGAAATTTGTATCCACCAGAATTTAGACAAGAAACATGAACCTATCATTATGCCAATTTAGCGCAAAAATAATATATTTTCCAGTAGCTTGATTACTGACATGCTATTACCTTGAAGCTGAGCACTTGTTTCGATCTAACGGTCAAATGAATTGGTTCCTATTTGTTTGTGTTGGTTGCAAAAAATAAAAAGCAAACCTGGCACACTACCATGAATTATGGCGAGAATGGATTTCCTGCATAGTTGCATACTTGCATGATGAGTGCTTCTCTCTTTTCTTTCGGAGAAGAACTCAGTCAAGAACTGTAAGCACTGTCATATAAGCATCAGTCAAATTACATAACGCATGGCCATACATACATGAATTGAATCGAAAGGCCAAGAATACAGATGCAGTCTTAGTGTATCAGCAAATACACCAGCCACAGTACTCATACCCCGTGGTCCATGGAATATGAACTCACACCTACACCTACTACTGAACGGGAGCTGGTGCTAGAGCAGGGTGAGGCGAGAGCAGCGTCCAGGCGAGTTGATCGTGCCAGGGTCAGCGACTCAGCGGCGCTAGGAGCCTGGCGGCAGAAACCTGCAGTCGAGTTACTATATAAGAAGCGAGCGTTGCAATCCTTGCTATTTCAGAATTCAGAGTTCAATGCAAACAACTGAAGAAGGTTGCTTCTTCAAAGGACGCTCTGATTTTTAATCTAAAGTGTCATAAACAGCAGCAAGAGGATTAAGAAAGGACACTGGATGAATTCTGGGCGAACTACTATGTACTTCACTATACTTTTACTGACGATAATGTGTAACCAAACCAAATAGAACCCATCAAATTTCAGTTCAAGAAGGTACAAGCAAGCTTGCTCAATAGATCTGGGCTCTGTTCAGTTGGAATACGTACTGTTTTGGGCGTCCATCGGGAAGGCTCTCCGGGTCAGCGATTTGGGGCGAGGTGGTGCTGGATCGCAGCTTGGCGGGGCCGCGGCTCTGTGCAGATTAAGTCCCATCAGAATTAGGGGATCAACAGTGAAAGCTCGGAGGAACCGGCGCTGCAAGCACGGAACATCGGAGCGGAGAACGTGCCCGCTAAGTAAGGCAGTCGTGGGAGCTTGGTGGCACATATGTGCGGGGCTAGGAGATGCGAAGCGGCGAGGA
Source organism: Poa pratensis (assembly GCA_947311845.1). NCBI lineage: Eukaryota > Viridiplantae > Streptophyta > Magnoliopsida > Poales > Poaceae > Poa > Poa pratensis. The sequence goes on from CAMZMU010000085.1 coordinate 101,004,062, forward strand.
AGGAAGAGAACAAGGCGGGGCGCAGATGCCTTAGCGGATTCGAGTTCGCGGTCGGCGGGCTTGGGTTCTTACGAAGCACGAACGGATCACTGAGAACGCCGTGGCGGGGTCCCGGCGCGAGGCGGACGGCGAAGATCTCGAACCCGCTCCGGACGGCGTCTGTGGACTCAGCTGCAGCGTCGGAGCAGAGGCAGAGGAGCGGCACATACCGTTTCGGGATTTAATCTAGATCGTTGATCAAATAAATGTCTCAGATTTAATGTATCAACATAGCACAACACAAGTTTGCTCTTTTAATAATAGTATAGATTATTTAGATCGATACAACCAATAAAAGAGCCAAACAACATCTACATCAAGATTCAAAGAGACAATTCAACATAGAAAAATACCTCACATACGAGGTGACAAATAATAGTCCCCAAGCTGCATGAAGACCTAAGTACGTATGTGTGCATTTGGCTGCTTCTAGCGCGAGTCAGTGAATAATGTGTCCTCCAACCCCTCTTCATAGACTAAACAATACATGTAGAAACGTCAAAAAAAAAAAAGACATCTTATCGATAGACCTTTTATGTAGGGGTAACATCCTATATCGCCTTTCTTACAACCGAAATTAATTCCTACTAGATCATGTAGGCGCACGACACCCGTCCATTAGATTTGTAGATTGTTAGGTATTTATGGAAAAAAAATCTGGCACACAAAGTGCACAATTATTCTAAAATAAGCAACAAAGTTGATATATATTAGAAGAGGCATGATTTAGATTTTTGAGTTTGGAATGTCCATGCATTTGAATCGACTACTTGATGAACAAGTCAACAAAGTGCACAATTATTCTAAAATAACTACACGAGTATTGAACTTATACATTGAAACATGCGCATTATGCCATTACAATTTACAAGTCCATATGTACTTGATTTGCCACTCGCCTTCTACTTCATTCCATTCTACCAAGAAATTATTTGTAATAATACACCCCTTATCTTCTCCCGAGTTGTTTAGAAGACTGCTTTTCGTTCTATGATCGATCCCTCATAGCGATTTGCTATACTCATCTTAGTCTATGGTCGCAAGACTTCTGATTGTCCACGATGTTGAAAACATGAGATAGATGTGTAGAAATATGTATTTCTCATCCCAAGAAAAAACATTACATTTTTCGAGAAAAGAAAAAACATGACTTTCTCTTCCAAATAACGGTCATCGTTTTCTTTTCCTTGAGAGGGATTTTCTTTTGAGAACCCTTGGAAGGGAAAGTGAGTTTTTAAATTTATAGTTAGTGTTTTCTTTGGAAAAAACATGACATATGCATAATATCATTACCTCTATATATAATGGAGGAAGATTTTCTCGCTCTCTCCTGCGTCGGGCACTGTTCATGCTACAATTATGAACAGTGCCCGAGCGATCCGGGCCGTCCAATCTCGATCCAACAGACCAGCGGCATATCGGTGTCAACTTTGCAAAAAAGCCCCTCACTATTCCAGACCTTGCCCCGCAGTCCTACGCTTTCCGCTTTGATGGATCTATTTGCAATTAGAAACAACAGCAGGGTCCTTCTTGCAAAACTGCCACACATGCCCCAAGATGGCGGTGGTTCGACGCCGGCGAGCTTGCCGTCGCCGCCGTGTCCTCAATTTTCGAAAATGATAAAAACCTGACGTGTGAGACCCTCTGCCAGTTTTCAAACAATTACATAAAATACTGAAAATTGACAAGTTCATATCTTCCAAACCATAATTCAGAAAAAACAAATAATATACCAAAATTTTCAGAAAAACAAGATCTTTACAGCTAACACATTTCCATGCACCATTGAACAACTAGAATTCATGTTTAATTAAAAGAACTACAATATGAGGTATAAAATTTGTGGAAATAACATCTCACCTCCATTTTACCCCACCTTTGTATTTGTTTTTCTACTGTTTTTTGCTTTGAAATAAAACAACATTGGAATAATCTTCATCATGAAAAATAATAATTGCACGACATTTTAATTTACAAAACAACTGTAATTTCCTTTTTCCAATCTTTGTATTTGTTTTCTTTCGGTTATTTCTTTTCTTTTGCTTTGCAGTAAAACAACATTGCCATAAGGACTTTGCTTTGCACTAAAACAACGTTGCAACAATGATCACCATGAACAAAAATAATTGCACGACATTTTAACCTACAAAACAACTGTAATTTCCTTTTTTCAATCTTTGTATTTGTTCCCTTGCTTTTCTTTCACTTTGCAACAACACAACATTGTCATAACGATCACAAAGAAGAAGAATGAATGCAAGGCATTTCTCTACACAAAGCAATTATAAATTCCCTTTTTCCAATTTCAGTTTCTTGTAACAGATTTGTAAAAAAACATTGAAAATCATGTTCAACCAGTAAAACGATTGGTCTATCTTCGCATTAACTCAATAGGTTGTAGTATTTATTATGCAAGCATAAATGCATTATACAAACAACGCCACCATTTTTATTCACAAAATATATTTCGTAACCAAAACAAAAAAACAAATTATATTCACAAAAAATATGCAACAAGGGCGCGGCGTTCTGACGCGCCGAAATTCAACTAGTTTATGATTAGATGAGGTCGTTTACTTAGCAGAAGAATGGTTATCTTTTTTTTTAGTGGATGAAGAATGGTTATCAGGCCATGCATTTTCTTCGGCCTGCCAAACAGCCCGTCGCAATGTTTGCGGCCCAAACCCCTAGGTAAAGCCCACAAACCAACGTGGCGCATTCGAACGCTCCCATTGGCCAGGCCACGGCACCACGCCGCGTGGGTCCTACCCATCCCTCTGTACCCCACCTCGCACGAACTTTCCCTCCTTCCTCGCGAAGCAAGCAACCCCGCTATATATAACCGGCGATCGGAGAGACCGAGACAAAAAAGATCTCACCATCCATCACCTCCACCCATGGACGCCGACCTCGACCTGGACGCCCTCGTCGCCTCCTTCGCCTGCGAGTCCGACCTCCTCGCCCCGTCCCCGTTCCCGCCTCCGCACCCCGATGCGGAGGCGGGGTCGCCGGAGTCGGTGACCTCCCGGGCCAGCCCCGCCGGCGGGGAGGTGCTGTCGGAGATCGAGAGGTTTCTGATGGAGGAGGAGGAGGCGGCCGAGGTGGAGGGGATCAGCGTCGACGAGTTCTTCGACGCGCTGTTCGACGCCGGGGAGGGGGGCGAGGCTGGGGGCAGCACGGATGGGGAATCCGCCTCCGGGAGGGAGGAAGAGCAGGCGGAGGTGGTGACGCCCGAGTCGGAGGTGGCGACGCCCGAGACAGATGTGGATGCGGAGAAGGTGGATGGCGACGATCCTGTCAGCAAGAAGAAGAGGAGGTATGCCAATTTTGTTACTCATCATCTGAAATTGGGGATTTTATGTCATCTTGTTTATCTTACGATTTTGCATCACTTGAATAGTGTTATGTAAGGATGGTACTCAATGTCCGACTGAATAATGTATCTAAGAGGGTCATTCTCATACTCCACCTGCAAAACTGCACTGTAACAAACTCGTCAGCTTGCACACATGTTTAGGTCAATGTTACTTATTCGAATAAATTTGCACTACACTTAGGTCACAAAATATATAACTGCATCACTTGTAAGTTGTCATGTGGGGTATACAGTTGTATACCTCTTGGTTAAACTGAATGCTATTTTTTCTTGCTGAAACAGTCGTCTGGCTTGTAATAGTAAAAAAATCCTTAAGCAGACTGGAATATCCAGTATTCTTGTTTGTTTTCTCAGTTACAAGTGTAGTTGGGCTGTTTAGACTCATACAAGTTCCATTTGGTGTGAATTTATCAGGCAAATGAGGAATAGGGATTCTGCCATGAAGTCGAGGGAGAGGAAGAAGTCATATGTGAAGGATTTGGAGACGAAGAACAAGTATCTCGATGCTGAGTGTCGCCGCCTCAGCTACGCACTCCAGTGCTGCGTAGCGGAGAACATGGCACTACGGCAGAGCATGTTGAAGGATAGGCCCATTGGTGCTCACACAGCCTCGCAGGAGTCTGCCGTGCTCACGGGTAAGATGTTGCATCTATATATATACTTCACCATATGTGGAACAAACAAATTATCTCTTGCTACTTAGTTTTGATTGCTTCACCACGTTGACAAAAAATCACCGTGTTATGTTGCCTTTTTACTCATGCTACCTGAATTTGTGGATATGAATTGTTCAAGCGAATTAGGTTATGAAACCCTCGAGCACTCTGCAAATCTAGTTACCATGGTGATAATGTGATATCTGTCAATTTACTCAAATGTGTACCTATAGATAAGCACCTGCTTCGATTGCATTCTCTTACTCTGGGCTTGACTTCTCACCATTTACTGCTAGAAGTTTGAACTGCATTAAGGATTACTACAATCTTGCACCATGGTTTGAATCATTATGCCTGTGCTAAATGAAATCATTTCCTGTTTGCAGAAACCCTGCCGTTGGTTTCCCTGCTTTGGCTGGTGAGCATCGTGTGCCAATTCCTCATGCCCGGACTAACCAATCGAAGCCCGGTGGCTCCAAGGAGCGCCAGAAAAGAACTCGTGATGGTAGCCGGAAAGCTAAGCAGTGATAAACCAGAGACCTTGGAGCTTCTACTTCATGGAAGGCGCTGCAGGGGTACGAGGGCGAGGATCAAGCTAGATACCTTGCCGTCGAATGCAGCAGCAGCTTGCTAGGCTAGCGTGGCCTTCTTTGCAAGTTCCCCAGTATGTAGTGTAGCTAGCAATGCCTATTATGTGTGAATTCTCTTGCTGCCATGCCACCGTGGCTTTATCCATGGATCATATTTTTGCTCTTTTTTATCCCTCTTGTTCTATGATCTTATCTAGTTCTGCAATATGTTTATGTTTCTTAATGTCTCGGCATAAGTTTGAGCACTTTGGGTTTATGCAGTCATGTGAACCGTGACTGAGGCCAGTTGGTCTGTTTAATTGAAGTGCCGGACACTGGAAGTAAATTCGGAGGGAAATCTAGTGAGTTCATGTGCGAACTCACAATTGATAGTCACAAACTCAAGTGTAGTTGCCAACAGAGTGACAGACGTTGGCGAGTGTGATGGTAATAGCACATTTCGTTCATTCGTACCTGTAGCCCAACTTCACTGCATATAAGTGCTCCTTTGGTCCTTAGGATTTTCAAAAGATTTATATAGGATTGAAATACTATTGATATCTCATAGTAAGATTTTTTTGGAAAGTGAACTTCATAGAATCATGAACTTAATACAATCAAAGAGAATCCTATTGATTCAACTAGATATGGCTTTTCAATCTTCTATTCCTACACATCTCATATCCTACTATCAAAGGAGCCTAAGAGCTGCTCTAGTCATGAATTGCAACAATGAATCTCAATCAGGAGAGAAGTTTGGCAGCTGGTTTGCACATGAACTGTTCCCTCCTCTATGTTCGTTCTTCTGAGTTTCACAAATTATGAAACAAAATTCAGGAACACAAGTCATGCTATATGATGTGCATGTGCAAAATTTAATACTCTCTCTCACCCGGAAAGATTATCGCCGCTTGTTTCATTCACCGAAAGTAGCCTGGCGGGCCATGTTCTTACAGACGGATGGAGAGATTACAGGGGTACAAGGGAAGGGAATACAAGGAAAATACATGAAAAAAAGACAACTAGAGAAGAACAACAAGAGCCACCATGAGAGGCACCAGAGGTGAGGGGTGCAGTCGTGGATCACAATGCCAAGACTCAGCAACTGCCTAACACACCGCACCGGCGATGATGGTGGTGGTGCTCCTCAGTTGTGCCTGGGTTTCGAGTCGCCTTTTTTCTTTGCAACATTCTTATGAATCAAATGTGTGAATAGTACCATCAATGACTGTTTCCTCTATATCAAAGGAGCCCTTATTGTGATTGGCATAAGAAGCTTAATTTATATCATTTGCATACTAATCGGCTCCGACACCATTCATTCCATATGGATTATATCACTTATTTTTATGGAAAACTAGAAAAATAAGAAGAGATGTCAGAGAATATAGATTGCAAGGACAACTAGTTGCACACAATCATCATTTGTTCAAATCATGCTCGGTGACCTTTATTACCCGGAAGACGTCCTTTCATACCTGGACGGGCTTGGCTACACGGAGTTTTTGTAAGGATTTAAATCCCACGAAGTAAACAACCATCCCAGGAATCCAAATCTTCAACCCCCCCATGAAAATCGTCTGAACAATTCATTTGTTTCTATTTTCAATTTGGAGTTTGTCATTTCATATGTACCTGGTTGAAAATTTGTGTGCAAACCAAATACTACCTTCGCTTCCATAAAAGATGGCGTGCAAATTAGTCAAACTATGTGAAGCTTGACGAAGCTGCTAAAAAACCTATCACCTCTATAATGCCAAGTCAATTTTATTCGATACACCATTTTTCCATACTATATCTATAAAATGTTATGATGGCTGCTAGTTTTGTGTAACGTGATCAAGCTTCACATTACCATGGCTCAACTCAGGTTGCTACACAACGAGGCTCTCTAAAGCCGCAGATGATGTCGTGTCCCGAAGGACGGACACCGGGGATTACGGGCACCCCTTTGTAGATTCGGTAGGGGCAAGCTCTCTATGTCGACCTCGACGTGTAGGGCAAACAAACAAGAGACACAATGATCTACCCAGGTTCAGGCCGCCCGAAGGCTAACAGCCCTACTCCTGCATGTCTGGATAGATGGAGGAATCATGGTGTGGCTACAAGGATGTCTCCGGCGAGGTACCCGGCAGGGGTTTTGGCTAGCGGAAGAGGAAGGACAGATCCTAGCCCGGAGGAGATCACCTTCCCTCTCTTCCCTGCCCTAGCCTAACTCTCTGGTTTTCTTGCTCAGCTAGCATCCGTGGGTGTCTTCTACCTTGGATTCGTTCCCCTCCTCGCCATGCATTGGTCCTCCTTTTATAGATAAAGGGGATACCACAGAGGTCATGCGAGGAGCGTGAGGGGGTCTTGGCGGGAAGAAACCCCTCTCTGTGGTGGAGGAAGAGACATGGCCTCTCCTCCTCCAAGAATCCTTCGCCGGTTTGGTGAGATCCCTGCCCTTTGGGAGAAAGCGACCTGGGTGAAGGCTGGCACACCGCAGGTGGTGTCTCCTGCCCGCGCCTTGCTTCCCAAGTCTTCTGGGTTCTTTTACCATCTTCGGGAGGGTGGTGGAAACCCTATCTTCAGCTTGTACGGACTGGTGCCCGGGAGGAAGTCCGGCCCTGCCGGGGTCTTGCGCTCTCGGGGTCCTCTTCTGCTTCCAGGGTGCGGGGGACCCGGGGGTCCTACGCACCCGGTAGTCTTGGCTGGCTGATAACCCACAAGTATAGGGGATCGCAACAGTCTTCAAGGGAAGTAAAACCCAAATTTATTGATTCGACACAAGGGGAGCCAAAGAATATTTGTAAGCCTTAACAGATGAATTGTCAGTTCAGCTGCACCTGTGAATAGACTGGCTCGACACAGATTATCAGTAGCAACAGTTTTATAGCAGTAGCACTGTAGCAGTAGTGAAATAATAGCAGCAGTAAAGTAAAGACAGCAGTAGTGATTGCGGTAAACAGCAGGATTAAAATACTGTAGGCATAGGGATGGATGAACGGGCGTTGCATGGATAAGATAGTTCATATAATAATCAAGACATAGGCATTTGCAGATAAATAATGATAAAGCATCCAAGTACTAAGTAACCATAGGCATGTATTCCGTATATAGTCGTACGTGCTCGCAATGAGAAACTTGCACAACATTTTCTGTCCTACCAGCCCGTTGCAGCGGGGCCTCAAGGGAAACTACTAGTAATTATGGTACTCCTTTTAATAGAGTACCGGAGGAAAGCATTAACACTCCGTGAACACATGTGATCCTCACATCACAGCCATCCCCTCCGGTTGTCCCAATTTCTGTCACTTCGGGGCCTCGGGTTCCGGACAATAATATGTGTAAACAACTTGCAGATATGATCTAAAACAATGATTATCCTCATGATACAATAACATGTTCAGATCTGAAAGCATGGCACTCGGGCCCTAGTGACAAGCATTAAGCATAACAAGTTGCAACAATGACATAAAGTACTAACAACGGATACTAGGCACCATGCCCTAATGATCTCATAGCTATTACATGAACAATCTCATCCAATCCCTACCATCTCCTTCAGCCTACAGCGGGGAATTACTCACACATGGATGGGGGAAACATGGATGGTCGATGGAGAGGAGTCGGTGATGATGATGGCGATGATCTCCTCCAATTCCCCGTCCCGGCGGAGTGCCAGAACGGAGTTTCTGGTCCCTGAAATAGGGTTTTCGATGGCGGCGACGCTCGAAGGTGTTTCTGGAAAAAGTGGTCGACCCCCCGACGTTTTTAGGTCAGAGGCATTATGTAGTCGAGAGGGGGACGCAAGGGGTCACCCGAGCCGGCCTCACCATGTGGTGGCGCGGCCCAGGGCCCACCGCGCCGCCACGTGGTGAGGGCGCCTCGTGGCTCTTCTCCGCTTCCCCTTCTGGCTTCGTGGGTCTTCTGATAAAATAGGAACTTTGCGATATTTTCTGGGGATTTTCCCGAAAGTTAGATTTCTGCACAAAAACAAGACACCAGGGCAATTCTGCTGAAAACAACGTTAGTCCGTGTTAGTTGTATTCAAAACACACAAATTAGAGGCAAAACAACAACAAAAGTGTTCGGGAAAGTAGATACGTTTTGGACGTATCAACTCCCCCAAGCTTAGCTTATTGCTTGTCTTCAAGCAATTCAGTTAACAACTGAGTGCTATAAAAGAAACTTTCACGAACACATTTGCTTCATATGATGTATATATTCTCACTATATGGACAAGTGCTTAGGCAATTCAATATAAGATGTATGCAAATAATGTCACCTAATAGCCATGTAAACCATGAAAAGATGCCAACATACTAATAACAAACAACATGAAACATATCTATCTGCAAGATTGTAATGCTCATAATAAGATATGAAAAGGTGGTATCTCGCTTGCCCGTATTTGTACAGCAAAACATAAATGCCCAGGCACCTCTGAAGTTCAAGGGAAGACTAGAAGTAAAGATATCAAAGATAAAAGCATCAAAGTTATACCACAGTTAACCGCATTCTGGGACAAGCACATTACACTAAGAATGACAACTATGCTCCGAGAAGGTGCTCAAAGAAAGGATGGTGACTCAACATAAAAGTAAAAGATAGGCCCTTCGCAGAGGGAAGCAGGGATTAACATGTGCTAGAGCTTTTTATTTTTAAAAACAGAAGTAAAATTGTTTTGGGAGGTGGTTGTTCCTGTCAACTATTGGTAATAGAGTTTCTGTTATCTTCCATACTAAAAAGTTGAGAGCGGTTCCGAGATGTTGATATTAAGCATTTATATATGCACTTTATAGATAGTTTGACACTCCTCCCAACCTTTGCTTACACAAGCCATGGCTAACCGAATCCTCGGGTGCCTTCCAACAATCACATACCATGGAGGAGTGTCTATTTATTTGTTTTTAGCTTTTTGATGTTATAATGGACTAACCAGCTCTTTGCAAAATTAGTGACAAGCAGATGAAGCATGCAAGTCGGGGTACTTAATTTAGTATGGAAGATAACAAACCCAACTACTACTTCCTCATGAGCTAAAAATAGTGTCACAAAATGAGAAGTAATTTGAAGGTTTTAAAGGTAGCACATGAAAATTTACTTGAATGGTTTGAAATGCCATGCATAGGAATTTATAGTGGACTCTTTGGGATAACTTGGTTTTCAGGGATTTGGAAGCACGAGCAGCATTCCCGCTCAGTACAAGTGGAGGCTAGCAATAGACTGGGAAGCGACAATCAAGAGAGCAATAACCGTCATAATCATGCTTGCGACAGAACAAAATTGACGGAGGCATAAAAGTGATACAAGAACTCTGAGGCAAAATAAATCATCGAGGCTTAATTGACTTTTTGTTTTTCAGTCATATGCATGCGTGAGCATGTGCCAAGTCAATTCAAATGAATCATTCAGAGGAGGATACCACAGTGTCATACCCTTTTATGAATAGAACAATGCAAGCAAACATCAATATAACATGCTACCCACTATTAATAAGTTGGAACTGATCATAAGAGAACATGAACTACTAAGCATCCACTAAATAACATATACCTCACATGAACCAACTAAGCATGCTCACATGGATGAGTATATGTACAAAAATGAAAACAAATAGAGTTCATACCAGCCTCTGACCCCAACTCGAATCGTCATAAATCGTCATTATTGCTTTTCACTTGTGTGCTTGAATGATATGAAATGATAACCAAGCTCCACTGGAGTCACGGAAGGCTGTCAAATTCTGCAGCAAACTATACAAAACCGAAAAAGAACAACAAATATTTTTGGGTTTTCGAATTTAAAACAAGAGCAAAAAGAAGCAAGCAACAAAGCAAAATATTTTTGGATTTTTGAATAACAAACCGAATTTAAACAACTAAGAAAACTAATACTAGAGGCTTAAAGAAACAAATAAAGAGAAACAACAGAAATATTTTTGGTCTTTTTGTGTTTTGGAAAGCAAAAGCAAAACAAGAAACAACAAAAAGAAAGAAAGAAAATAGAAACATGGATATACAAAGTGCCGACAGAACATGATATGTAAATGAGTGAGATGTCGGTATACCTCCCCCCAAGCTTAGGCTTTTGGCCTAAGTGGAGATCAATCCCATCGTGGGTAGGAACTCCAGGCTGGTGGATCATACCTGGCGTGCTCATACTCTGGCTCCACTGAGGAAGAGGAGGCAGAAGGCCCAGCGTACCCAGGGTGTCAGAGGACTGGGCGAAGTCATCTTCAGCCCACTCTCCATCATCCTCTGCATGATGGCCATGTTGCTCCATGTATGCATCGAATTCACCCTCAAAGAGTGACCAACTAGTCCTGGAATCAAGGTTAAACAAAAGAGGCACAGGCAAACTGACTATTCAGCCGGATTTAACTACTTTCCAAACCACTTTCTTGAAAAAGATTATCTCATAAGATAGGCTATTCAAATCAGACCAATTAGAAACAAAGTTGTGTTTTATCATGGAAGCAATATCAAGTTTCTCTATGGGAAGCTGAACATCAAGAGGGTGAGGAACTACACCATGCATAGCTAACAAACGAGAAGCAATGAAACCTCCACAAAATCCCCTTTCTCGCGGTTAGTAGCAAGACGGAAAGCTATCAAAGCACCCAAATTATAGCTCCTATCTTGTTGCAAAGCTGCTGCTAGGAAAACCAAGTCATGAACAGATAATTTACCTGCACACTTCCTAGCAAGAACACACTTTGAAACGAAATAGGCAAAATATCGAATAGATGGGAGTTGAATACTTCGAATTTTACCATTCTCATCTGAGAAACTTATTCCTTGGCAGATAGCCTTGTACAGGTCCATCAATGGTTTGGGCTGCCCTTTTATCTTCTCTCGCGATCCCTATTGGGGCATGATGCATGTAAAATGCATACATGAACTTTGCACTATATCACTCATATTCCAATCATATTTGCATCATATAAGGGTTATACCACTGTTATTTAATGATTTTAGGAAATAAAATAATTGTTTCCTATTTTTATGGAATTAACCATGCGAAGGCAGAAAACCCTATTTCTTTCCTTTTATGTTTCAGGGACCTAAACGACGTCATAAAAATCTGGAAAAATACAGGCGTCATTATTTTGGAAGGAGGAAGACGTAGGAGCGAAGGAATCAAGCAAACGGAGGCCGGAGGACCAAAAGGGGGTGGCCCACGTGGCCATTGTACCTGGCCACGTGGGGCCCACCAAATTGGCCCTCGAGGCCCCGCATCCATCGATCTTTGCTCCACCGCCTTCGTCTTGACCAAAAAACGCCTATAAAAGAAGTCCCACGGCGTTCTCGAAAACAAGTGCCGCCATATCACAGAAATACGAAAACGAAGATGTGGAGCTGCAGATTGGAGGGGGAAAACTCCGGCGGGGCGCTGCCGGCGTGGTCTCCATCTTCTCCATCGACATCTCCACCATCTCCATGATGAAGAGGGAGTAGTCCACCTCTGGACTATGGGTTTGTGGAAGTAACTTATGTATCTCTCCTCTCTTGAGCTTCACTAATTAGTACCGTATGAACTGCTGAACATGATTACGGTCATATATGTAATTCCTATGTGGTGGATCTTTTTGTGAGTTAATATATGTTGAGATTGCAAATGTTTGTTTCAGTTATGAATATAGATGCATATTATGTACCCCGTTCTTATCTACTTGTTATGATCAATCATGTTTATGAGGGCGTGTGTGGGTGATGTGTGCATTAGTTGGAGTAACGGGGGGTGGTGAGTGCGGTAAGTTGACATATTTAATATCGCGATCCACTTGGGTGTTTACCTTACTTTGTTGCCTCACTAGGGATAAACAAAATACCATGCTACAAGGGTTGAGGGTGATCAAGCTTCTTCCTATGACTAGATCTAGCATGTTCTTATTTTCACTTCATGTCATGATACTTAAAGCTATACTCTGATTTATCTTAATTAATAAGGTGTTATGATTTAGTTCGCATCTTGGTGAGTATAAGTGAGATTAATAACCAAAAGATCTCTATGTTAGGACGTGATGCCCATATAATTATTAACTTGATATCAAACTTTGTGTTGCAATCTCATATGTCAACTCTATGTGTCCATTGTCTGCCACACCATTAAAAGAGAGAGTGCATTTGTGAAACCATGAACCCCGGTCCATTTTTAATCATAAGAAACACCTTTCCAACCACTTTTACCACTTTTCCATTTTCTGCAATTATTAAATCCGAAAATACAAAAACACTTTTCCATCTTGTATTCATCATAAAACCCCCAAAAATATCATTTATCATTGTTATCATCATCCTTGCACATTCATTCACCACATTGCATATTTATTTCTTGTTTGCATTGCATATTTATCTTGATATCATTCATACACCTTGTGCTTGACAACCATAGGTGAGGTTGAGGACCAAAACAATTAACCTTGTTTTGTAGGTGACCAAAAGAAGGATAGGAAGATAAATCTTCACTACTGATTCCCCGAGAGTTCGATATTAAACCCTCGAATCACCCTCGTGGGGAAAACACGTCTTTCACTTACTACACACTCTGCACTTGGAGTTTCAACCTAACTCATTTACTTTTGACGCAGGTTAACTACGCACCGGAGATCAAGACTGTTTTCTGGAGCTGTAGATCAACCTCTTCAAGGGACATCAAGACTGTTTTCTGGCGCCGTTGCCGGGGATCGAAGAAGCAACACCGCATCAAGATTCCCTCGTCAACTACGCGCCCGTCATAGTAGTATCATTGGGTATCAAGCTTGTTTTTTGGCGCCGTTGCCGGGGAATCATAGCTGAAAAGATTTATCCAAGGAAGCTCCTGCACTAGTCATGTTTTCTAGTGCCGGATTCATCACAACAAAGTCAACTTAATCACCAACTTGTGCTAAGACCTAAGCTTGGGGAGGTTGCACCTACGTGAGCATCATCTTATCCATCTTTACCTTCAAAGCAAAATTATTTGTTTTGTCATTGTCTTGCATTGTCTTGCATTTGTAATTCGGTTTGCATTTGTGAGACTCATTTTATTTTCAGTTTTGCATATAAAATTAAAAAAATACAAAAAAACTTGCTAAAATGGGAGAAAGAACTAAATTGTGTGACTACACAAACACTCCTAATGATCAATTCATTTCTAAAGCTATTGCCACACCTGAGATTAAAGATGATAGCTATGAAGTAAGTCATATGACTTTTGTGCCTGTGGATTTTCTAATCATGGACATGGGGAATAAAACCTCTAGTCCTATTATTCTTGGAAGACCTTTTCTTCGTACTACAGGTGATATCATTGATTCAAAGGAGGGGAACGTGAAGTTTCAGTTCCCGCACAAGAAGTGCATGGAACACTTCCCAAGAAAGAGGGGAACATCAAAGTTCAAGCTCCCTCATGAGCTTCATCTTCAATAAACAACAAGTAAGAAGCCTAGCTATATGGCTATAAAGAAAGCGCTTTGCGGGAGGCAACCCGGTTATTTTTATGTGTGATTTTCTTTGTGTCCTCTTGCTGTATCAAGAGAGTTTTTTTTTAGTTTAGTTTCTGGAGTTTTTAATAAAGTGCCAAGTTTTACCATTTTGGTCTTGAAAAGTTGCTTATAGCGTTCGGAGATTTTATTCCTGCACGAATCTGTGCACGGTAGATTTTTAATTCTTATTCTGTAACTCCGAATGAGCTCATATTTGAACTGTAGTTGCAACTTTTCATCCTCTGTATGCATGAATGTTTGCAGAATTTTTCGGCAAAGTTTGGTAGGGTAGAAAAATACGTTTTGCTGCTGCTGTTTTTCTGGACAGATTCTGTCCCATTTTGTTTTATGCATGTTTTGAACTTTTATCTTGAATCTTTTTGATTCAAATGAGTTTATGAGTAGGCATACAACATATATACTTTCTGGACATTCATATGATGTTTTGTTTAAGGATTATATGCAGCAAGAAACCTATTTGTTTATCACTACTAATGCACCCCACAGAAAAGAAAATGGGAGAAACGGTGTTTTGAAGTTTTTTCACAGGGATTGGAGGAGATGCACCAAGAGTTATCCAAGGATGGTGAAGACCATAAGCTTGGGGATGTGAAGACAACCCCACTGGACCTACACACTCTCGGTTTGCACACGTCTAACTTCTGTTTTTCGATCGAAACACTTTATCGCATAAACTTGGAGCGTCTTTTTGTTTGTTTTTGGTTTGATTGTTATTTTGTGAGACCACCACATTATCATTTATATGAGAAAGAGCTACTGGAAATATGGGTTGAAATATGTTGGATGCTTTTATCATATTGGGAAAAGGGATGTTTGAGTTGATTTTTAATGATACATATAGTTGCATGATTCATGAGCTTGTTTATGAGTAATAATTTGCAAATGCTTTATCAAGAGCTATCACTTATTCATGTTTTGATGCTGAATGTTATTTTACTTGTTTAACATGGATTAGTTAGTTCTATGGACACTCATGCATGCATCTAGATGGTCAACTTTCTCCCTCTTGCTAGCCCAAACATTCCAACAAGCAAAAACTTGTTTCCAACACCTTCAACCAAAGTTATTCCAGTGAGTCCACCATATCTACCTATGCTTTATGCTATTCCGAGTATGTATATCATGATATTTGTGTTATCTATACCTCTGAATGAAAATGTTTATGTTATTGATTGTTATGGGAAAAGTTGGTTATATAGCTCTCACGAACTTGATGCACAACTTTATTTTTATTGCATAAATAAAACATGACCCATTGTGATTAATAATATGATGCTAGTGGCTTGATAAATGTCCGAGGTTGGGAGTTAGCCCATATGTGCTGTCACATGCAAAGCTTTCAACATGCTCCTTCATCTCATTTAGTTGATATCATGTACTTTTGTTTATGGATGCCTATCATGGTGAAATGAGGTGGAAATGAAGTAGTTTAAATGAGTTTGTATAAATGGTTAGAGAGACGCCTGGGCCGCTAATCTAAGCCATGCATCATTCATGGTGGAAATTTACTTACATGCTATGGTGAACCGTCTGTGATGCACCTTATAATAAAAAGCTATTCCAATGGTAAATAAAAAGGGTGTTGAGGTTGTTCATCTTGTTTGTTTGTCTTGTCATTTTGATATGGGCTTGTTCCATATCCTGGGACAAGAGGTACCCCAGTTGACGCTCTTGATGATACTATTATTACTTACAATGATAGAACTTGAACTTGCTTTGTTTCCTAAGTTGAGTAATCATGGTGTAGGTACTTGTATTCAAGGGGCATGAGACACCTAACCTTTACTTTATCAAGCACACTACTCATATTTGCTTTCACATTAAACTTTAATCATTCAAGATGCTATGATAGGGGTAATGAGAGCTTGACACCAAGAATTCCACATTGCAATCATTAACTTAAGTAGAAGAGTTTGGAAGTTAGATGAAACTTATGCATGCTTTACCTCTACTCACATATACATCTTTCCAAAGTGTCCACCTTTTATATTCAGATTTTCATCTACACTCTATGACCAATGTAGGATGTTCTTACTTATCATTATGCATACATGTGGTCCATATTACTATCTTCTATGTTACACTTTGTGAACTATCATTGAACATCCTTGCATTGAATACTTGATATCACTTCATAAACTATTTGCATATTGCTACTCCTTTGAAGAATGAATCATTTGACTCTATGTAGCAGTAGCAATCATCTTTGATATCCATTGTTAGTGCTATATTGCAAAGCCCATGTTAGTTTTATCACCTTCATACTCGAGGACGAGTATTGGTTAAGCTTGGGGATGTTGATGCATGTAAAATGCATACATGAACTTTGCACTATATCACTCATATTCCAATCATATTTGCATCATATAAGGGTTATACCACTGTTATTTAATGATTTTAGGAAATAAAATAATTGTTTCCTATTTTTATGGAATTAACCCTGCGCAGGCAGAAAACCCTATTTCTTTCCTTTTATGTTTCAGGGACCCAAACGACGTCAAAAAATGGAAAAATACAGCGTCATTATTTTGGAAGGAGGAAGACGTAGGAGCGAAGGAATCAAGCAAACGGAGGCCGAAGGCCAAAAGGGGTGGCCCACGCGGCCACTGTACCTGGCCGCGTGGGGCCCACCACTTGGCCCTCGAGGCTCCGCAGCCGTCGATCTTTCTCCACCGCCTTCGTCTTGACCTAAAAACGCCTATAAAAGAAGTCCCACGGCGTTCTCGAAAACAAGCGCCGCCATATCACAGAAACACGAAAACGAAGATCTGGAGCTGCAGATTGGAGGGGGAAAACTCCGGCGGGGCGCTGCCGGCGTGGTCTCCATCTTCTCCATCGACATCTCCACCATCTCCATGATGAAGAGGGAGTAGTCCACCTCTGGACTATGGGTTTGTGGAAGTAACTTATGTATCTCTCCTCTCTTTGAGCTTCACTAATTAGTACCGTATGAGCTGCTGAACATGATTACGGTCATATGTAATTCCTATGTGGTGGATCTTTTTGTGAGTTAATATATGTTTGAGATTGCAATGTTTGTTTCAGTTATGAGTATAGATGCATATTATGTACCCCGTTCTTATCTACTTGTTATGATCAAGCATGTTTATGAGGGCGTGTGTGGGGTGATGTGTGCATTAGTTGGAGTAACGGGGGGTGGTGAGTGCGGTAAGTTGACAACTTAATATCGCGATCCACTTGGGTGTTTACCTTACTTTGTTGCCTCACTAGGGATAAACAAAAATACCATGCTACAAGGGTTGAGGGTGACCAAGCTTCTTCCTGTGACTAGATCTAGCATGTTCTTATTTTCACTTCATGTCATGATACTTAAAGCTATACTCTGATTTATCTTAATTACTAAGGTGTTATGATTTAGTTCGCATCTTGGTGGAGTATAAGTGAGATTAATAACCAAAAGATCTCTATGTTAGGACGTGATGCCCATATAATTAGTAACTTGATATCAAACTTTGTGTTGCAATCTCATATGTCAACTCTATGTGTCCATTGTCTGCCACACCATTAAAAGAGAGAGTGCATTTGTGAAACCATGAACCCCGGTCCATTTTTAATCATAAGAAACACCTTTCCAACCACTTTTACCACTTTTCCATTTTCTGCAATTATTAAATCCGAAAATACAAAAACACTTTTCCATCTTGCATTCATCATAAAAAACCCAAAAATATCATTTATCATTGTTATCATCATCCTTGCACATTCATTCACCACCATTGCATATTTATTTCTTGTTTGCATTGCATATTTATCTTGATATCATTCATACACCTTGTGCTTGACAACCACAGGTGAGGTTGAGGACCAAAACAATTAACCTTGTTTTGTAGGTGACCAAAAGAAGGATAGGAAGATAAATCTTCACTACTGATTCCCGAGAGTTCGATATTAAACCCTCGAGTCACCCTCGTGGGGAAAACACGTCTTCCACTTACTACACACTCTGCACTTGGAGTCTCAACCTAACCCATTTACTTTTGACGCAGGTTAACTACGCACCGGAGATCAAGACTGTTTTTTGGAGCTGTAGATCAACCTCTTCAGGGGCCATCAGGGCACCCTAATGGCTGCACAAAAATCATCAAAGGGCAAGTTGACAGTTTTATTGTAAATTTTGTAGCGAACCATGGGGTTAGGTGAAGACCAATCGAAACTGAAATCCTGCACCACAGACACAGTTAGCTTTGCGTATTGGTAAGGTTCACCAGCAACAAAATCAACCAATCCTGCATTATAGATTAGAGCTTGAACATCTTGAAGAATCCCTGCACTTCTCATGAATTCTGAGCATGGATAGATGGAGGGGAACACTCCCTCTTCACGATGGATTCTCATGACTTCAGGCACCACCAATTCATGTTGGTTGAGTTGATGCACATTTCTCTCCATTTTCTGAATTTTTTGGCAAACACTATAAAAATCGATCTTGAGACATCTAAATGAGGGAAACTACTATAGGAACTTGCTAGAGGATTAAACATGCATCAAAACTAATTATTCTAACTTAGAACAAGCATGCAAACTCACTTAACATGTCACCTACAACAGCAAAATACTCAAGAAATACTCCACTAAACAAAATTCTACTTGGATAGTCGGAGGAGTCACATACGGAGAACAAATGCCCCAAATCTCAGCAGCAAAGATGGGCTGAGCAAGGAGATCGAAAATCACGAGGAAGAACAGCAAGAACTCGGGTTTGAACCAGGGAAAAGTGTTTGGTCGTGAAAGAGGAAAGAGTGGTAGGTGGCTGAGTGAGTGGAGGGCCAGGTGGGGCCCTCACCATGCCACGGCGCGGCCAGAAGCCTGCCGCTCCACCATGTGGTGAGGTGGCATGGTGGCCCCCCTGGTCAGCTCCAGGCACTCCCACGTTGCTCTTCCAAAAATAGGACCAGTGGTATAATTTTTTACAAATTTTTGAAAACTTTCAATTTGGACAAATTCTGGTGCTTAAGATAATAAAATTCAGGCAGAAAAATGATTTTCAAAATCAAACTCAGCTAAACTTTTTCAAACTAAGCAACATTGCAGTAGGTAAAACAAGGGTGAGGGATAAAATGTTGTTTAGAACCTTCATGTATATAAAGTGTATTTGTCAACAAGGTTGATCAAGTCTTGTCACCAAATATATTTAATATGACACAAATGAATTAAACATCATGAGACAATCATGTTACTTTGAATTGTATGATATGGATCCAGTCATAATGTTTTGATATCCTTCTTGATGATCATATATAGGGCAATCAATACTTCCCACTTTGATAGTTCTAAAATTAGAGATGGTATTAACTCCATGAACCTTGTCCACTTTCTTGGGAAATAAATAGTGTGCTCTTGTCATTCACATTAATAGTTACTTTTCCTTTATTGCAATAATAACAGCACCTGCAGTATTTAGAAAGGGTCTCCCAAGAATAATAGACATATTATCATCTTCAGGCATTTCAAGCACAACAAAATCAGTTAAAATCAAACAATTATTAGCCACTTGAACAGGGACATCCTCACAAATGCCAACAGGAACAACAGTAGATTTATCGGCCATTTGCAAGATATATCAGTAGGTATCAGCTTATCAAGATAAAGTCTCTTATAAAGAGAGAAAGGCATAACACTAACTCCTGCTCCCAAATCACATAGAGCAGTTCTAACATAATTATTTTTGATGGAACAAGGAATAGTTGGTATACCTGGATCTCCAAGCTTCTTTGGAACCTTGCCATTGAAAGAATAATTAGCAAGCATAGTAGAAATTTCCTCATTGGGAATTTTCCTCTTGTTAGAAACAATATCTTTCATATACTTTGAACTAGATCATGTAGGCGCGCGTTGCCGCGCCCGTCCATTAGGTAAGTATATTATTAGTCCTTGAAGAAAATATATCTGCAATTTTAAAGATGGAGTGCAACCTGGTGGAGAAGCTGATGACTTGCGCGTAGTTGATGAGTAAATCTTGATGTAGTGTTGTTTCTTCGCTCTTCAACAACGGCGCCAGCAATCAATCTTGATACCCCTGCAATGGAAATTATATGGGGTTAGGTTGAGCCTCCAAGTGCAGAGTATGTAGTAGTGGTAATAGTGTTTTCCCCACGAGGGTGACTCGAGGGTTTAATATCGAACTCTCAGGGAATCAGTAGTGGTACATTTATCTTCTTTATCCTTCTTTTTGGTCACCTGCAAAATAAAGTTAAATGTTTTGGTCCTCAACCTCACCTGTGGTTGTCAAGCACAAGGTGTAGAATGATATCAAAATAAATATGCAATGATGGTGGATGAATATGCTAGGATGATGATGGCAATGATATATGATATTTTTGGGTTTTTATGATGGATGCAAGATGGAAAAGTGTTTTTGTATTTTCGGATTTATAAATGGCAGAAAATGGCAAGGTGGCAAAAGTGGTTGGAAAGGTGTTTCTTATGATTAAAAATGGACCGGGGTTCATGGTTTCACTTATGCACTCTCTCTTTAAGTGGTGTGGCAGACAAGTGGACATAGAGTTGACATATGAGATTGCAAGCACAAAGTTTGCTATCAAGTTGACAGTTATATAGGCATCACGTCCTAACATAGAGACCTTTTGGTTATTAGTCTCACTTATACTCCACCAAGATGCGAACTAAATCATAACACCTCAGTAATTAAGATGACTCAGAGTATAGCAATAAGTTTCATGACATGAAGTTAAAATAAGAACATGCTGGATCTAGTCATAGAGAAGAGGCTTGATCACCCTCAACCCGGCAGCAAGGTATTTTTGTTTATCCCTAGTGAGGTAACAAAGTAAGGTAAACACCCTAGTGGATCGCGATATTTCAGTTGTCAGCTTACCACACTCACCACTCCCCGTTACTCCAACTAATGCACACATCACCCACACACGCTCTCATAAACATGCTTGATCAAAACAAGTAGACAAGAGCGGGGTACATAATATGCATCTATACTCATAACTGAAACAAACATTTGCAATCTCAACATATATTAACTCACAAAAAGATCCACCACATAGGTAATACAAATATGACCGTAATCATGTTCAGCAGCTCATACGGTACTCATTAGTGAAGCTCAAGAGAGAGGAGAGATACATAAGTTACTTCCACAAACCCATAGTCCAGAGGTGGACTACTCCCTCTTCATGGTGGACACGGTGGAGATGTTGATGAGATGAAGGAGACCACGCCGGCAGCGCCCCGCCGGAGTTTTCCCCCTCCAATCTGCAGCTCCAGGTCTTCGTTTTCGTGTTTCTGTGATATGGCGGCGCTTGGTTCACGAAACGCCAGGGGACCTTTTTTTATAGGCGTTTTAGGTCAAGACGAAGGCGGCGCAAAAAGGATCGACGGCTGCGGAGCCCGAGGCCGAAAAGAGGTGGGCCCACGCGGCCAGGTACAGGGCCGCGTGGGGCACCTCTTTTGGCCTTCTGGCCTCCGTTTGCTTGCTTCCTTCGCTCCGAGGTCTTCCTCCTTCCAAAATAATGATGCCTGTATTTTTCCATAATTTTGGACGTCGTTTGGGTCTCTGAAACATAAAAGGAAAGAAATAGGGTTTTCTGCCTGCGCAGAGTTAATTCCATAAAAATAGGAAACAATTGATTTATTTCCTAAAATCATTAAATAACAGTAATATAACCCTTATATGATGTATATATGATTGGAATATGTGTGATATAGTGCAAAGTTCATGTATGCATTTTACATGCATCAACATCCCCAAGCTTAACCAATACTCGTCCTCGAGTATGAAGGTGATAAAACTAACATGGGCTTTGCAATATAGCACTAACAATGGATATCAAAGATGATTGCTACTGCTACATAGAGTCAAATGATTCATTCTTCAAAGGAGTAGCAATATGCAAAACAGTTTATGAAGTGATATCAAGTATTCAATGCAAGGATGTTCAATGATAGTTCACAAAGTGTAACATAACAGATAGTAATATGGACCACATGTATGCATAATGATAAGCATGAACATCCTACATGGTCATAGAGTGATGATGAAAATCTGAATATGTTTGGTGGACACTTTGGAAAGATGAATAAGTGAGTAGAGGTAAAGCATGCATAAGTTTCATCTAACCTCCAAACTCTCTACTTAAGTTAATGATTGCAATGTGGTAATCTTGGTGTCAAGCTCTCATTCCCCTATCATAGCATCTTGAATGATTATAGTTTAATGTGAGAGCAAATATGAGTAGTGTGCTTGACAAAGTAAAGGTTGGATGTCTCATGCCCCTTGAATACAAGTACCTACACCATGAGTTACTCAACTTGGGAAAAGCAAGTTCAAGTTATCTATCATTGTAAGTAATAATAGTATCATCAAGAGCGTCAACTGGGGTACCTCTTGTCCCAGGATATGGAACAAGCCCATATCAAAATGACAAGACAAACAAACAAGATGAACAACCTCAACACCCTTTTTATTTACCATTGGAATAGCTTTTTATTGTAAGGTGTCATAGATATTCACCATAGCATGTAAGTAAATTTCCACCATGAATGATGCATGGCTTAGATTAGCGGCCCAGGCGTCTCTCTAACCATTTATACAAACTCATTTAAACTAATCATTTCCCCTATTTCACCATGATAGGCATCCATAACAAAAGCACATGATATCAACTAAATGGAGCATGTTGAAAGCTTTGCATGTGACAGCACATATGGGCTAACTCCCAACCTGGACATTTATCAAGCCACTAGCATCATAATCTTAATCACAATGGGTCATGTTTTATTTATAGCAATGATAGTAAAAATGTGCATCAAGTTCATGAGAGCTATATAACCAACTTTTCCCATGGCAATCAATAACATAATCATTTTCATTCAGAGGTATAGATAACACAAATATCATGATGAACATACTCGGAATAGCATATAGCTAGTAGGTAGATATGGTGGACTCACTGGAATAACTTTGGTTGAAGGTGTTGGAAACAAGTTTTACTTGTTGGAATGTTTGGGCTAGCAAGAGGGAGAAAGTTGACCATCTAGATGCATGCATGAGTGTCCATAGAACTAACTATCATGTTAAACAAAGTAAAATAACTTTCAGCATCAAAACATGAATAAGTGATAACTCTTGATAAAGCATTTGCAAATATTACTCATAACAAGCTCATGAATCATGCAACTATATGTATCATTAAAATCAACTCAAACATCCTTTTCCCAATATGATAAAAGCATCCAACATATTTCAACCCATTTTCCAGTACTTTCCCATATAAATTATTATGTGGTGGTCTCACAAGACTCAAACAAACAAACAAAAAGACGCTCCAAGTTTATGCGATAAAGTGTTTCGATCGAAAAACAGAAGTTAGACGTGTGCAAACCGAGAGTGTGTAGGTCCAGTGGGGTTGTCTTCACATCCCCAAGCTTATGGTCTTCACCATCCTTGGATAACTCTTGGTGCATCTCCTCCAATCCCTGTGAAAAAACTTCAAAACACCGTTTCTCCCATTTCTTTTCTGTGGGGTGCATTAGTAGTGATAAACAAATAGGTTTCTTGCTGCATATAATCCTTGACAAAAATTCATATGAATGTCCAGAAAGTGTATAATGTTGTATGCCTACTCATAAACTCATTTGATCAAAAAGATTCAAAAAAAGTTCAAAACATGCATAAAACAAAATGGGACAGAATCTGTCCAGAAAAACAGCAGCAGCAAAACGTATTTTTCTACCCTACAAACTTTGTCTAAAAATTCCGAAAAAATTCATGCATACAGAGGATGAAAAGTTGCAACTACAGTTCAAATATGAGCTCATTCGGAGTTACAGAATAAGAATTAAAAATCATACCGTGCACAGATTCGTGCAGGAATAAAATCTCCGAACTATAAGCAACTTTTCAACCAAATGGGTAAAACTTGGCACTTTATTAAAAACTCCAGAACTAAACTAGACACAAAATCTCTTGTTACAGCAAGAGGACACAAAGAAAAATCACACACAAAAATAACCGGGTTGCCTCCCGCAAAGCGCTTTCTTTATAGCCATATAGCTAGGCTTCTTACTTGTTGTTTATTGAAGATGAAGCTCATGAGGGAGCTTGAATGATGTGCCCTCTTCTTGGGAAGTGTTCCATGCACTTCTTGTGTGGGAACTGAAACTTCACATTCCCTTCCTTTGAATCAATGATAGCACCTGTGGTACGAAGAAAAGTCTTCCAAGAATAATAGGACTAGAGGTTTTATTCCCCATATCCATGATTAGAAAATCCACAGGCACAAAAGTCATATGTACTCTACCATAACATCACTTACTTTCCCTAAAGCATGTTTAATGGAATCAGCAAGTGCAAGTTCAATAGAGCATTTTTCAAGATTTTTCAATTCAAGTATTTCATATAGTTCTTTAGACAAGACAGAGACACTAGATCCTAGATCAAGTATGGCATGGTGTGTCTCTTTTCCAATAGTTACTAGCACCTTGGGGATCCATATATCCCCAAGCTTAGGTGGTATCATGGCCTCTTGGTTGTACCTAGCAATTTTCTCTTTCAAGACATGATTAGCAATATAGGAACCAAAGCCAGCTTGATTAGTGTTGATAGAAGGATCACTTGCAAACTTTTGTAGATAGATATCAATTCATGCAAGCTACAATTTTCTAAGTCAAGCAAAGGATCCTTAACTTCACTAAGCATTTTAACTTCTTCAATATTCTTTTTACCCCAGATTTGATGTTTACTAGGAGCCTCTTTTACATGTCTAGATGAAGAATCTTTCTTTAGCGAATCACTAACTCGAACCAACTTTTCCTCAATGTTGTTCAATAAACATCTTTCTCAAGAAATTCTTTCTCACATAATCTCAGTTTATGCATAACATTAACCAATTCATTGTTTATTTTTGGAATAATGTTTTCAGAATAAGTCACAAGTTGCTCAAAGTCTTCAATGCTTGGTAGCTTCTCTACCTTAGTTTCGAATTTTTCTTTAGATAAAGTAAGTGCCACAGTGGTGTCCTCCAACTTTTTCTTACTACCCACAAAGCTACCAAAAATTCTTCTAAGTGTCATGGCAGCACAAGGTGGAGTAGACAAGACAAAACTTCCCCAGTAGCACCATCTAAAGCATTTTGATACCAAGGGTCTATTCCATAGTAAAAGTAGAGATTAAGCTTCTCATCCTCACAAGGTGTAGGATCTCATAGTGCATCCTATTAATTCTTACCCAAGCATCTTTTAGTGTTTCTCCATGATATTGTTTAAAGCTAGAGACCGAACTCATAGGAGGACTCACTTCTTTTTTGTTTCCCAGAACCATGATTGCAAGTTTTTATGTGTTTTTTGATTTTTATGATGCAAAACTGAAAATAAATACGACTCACAATTGCAAACCGAATTACAAATGCAAGACACAATGCAATGACAATGACAAAACAGATGAATTTGCTTTGAAGGTAAGATGGATAAGATGATACTCACGTAGGTGCAACGTCCCCAAGCTTAGGTATTAGCACAAGTTGGTGATGAAGTTGTCTTTGTTGTGATATCCTCGAATCAATCCGGCTCCAGAAAACAACTGTTGATGTGGAGTCAGAGTCTTTGGGCTGCACCCTTGGATAAATCTCTCAGCTATGATTCCCCGGCAACGGCGCCAGAAAACACCTTGATGACTTGCGCGTAGTTGATGAGGAAATCTTGATGTAGTGTTGTTTCTTCGCTCTTCAACAAACGGCGCCAGCAATCAATCTTGATACCCCTGCAATGGAAGTATATGGGGTTAGGTTGAGCCTCCAAGTGCAGAGTATGTAGTAGTGGTAATAGTGTTTTCCCCACGAGGGTGACTCGAGGGTTTAATATCGAACTCTCGGGGAATCAGTAGTGGTAGATTTATCTTCTTTATCCTTCTTTTTGGTTACCTGTAAAACAAAGTTAAATGTTTTGGTCCTCAACCTCACCTGTGGTTGTCAAGCACAAGGTGTAGAATGATATCAAAATAAATATGCAATGATGGTGGATGAATATGCTAGGATGATGATGGCAATGATATATGATATTATTTTTGGGTTTTTATGATGGATGCAAGATGGAAAAGTGTTTTTGTATTTTCGGATTTATAAATGGCAGAAAATGGCAAGGTGGCAAAAGTGGTTGGAAAGGTGTTTCTTATTATTAAAAATGGACCGCGGTTCATGGTTTCACTTACGCACTCTCTCTTTAAGTGGTGTGGCAGACAAGTGGACATAGAGTTGACATATGAGATTGCAAGCACAAAGTTTGATATCAAGTTGACAGTTATATGGGCATCACGTCCTAACATAGAGACCTTTTGGTTATTTAGTCTCACTTATACTCCACCAAGATGCGAACTAAATTCATAACACCTCAGTAATTAAGATGACTCAGAGTATAGCAATAAGTTTCATGACATGAAATTAAAATAAGAACATGCTGGATTAGTCATAGAGAAGAGGCTTGATCACCCTCAACCCGGCAGCAAGTGATGCATGTAAAATGCATTCATGAACTTTGCACTTTATTCACTCATATTCTAATCATATTTGCTTCATATAAGGGTTATACACTGTTATTTAATGATTTTAGGAAATAAAATAATTGTTTCTATTTTTATGGAATTAACCCTGCGCATGCAGAAAACCCTATTCTTTCCTTTTATGTTTCAGGGACCAAACGTCGTCATAAAATTCTGGAAAAATACAGAGGTTATTATTTTGGAAGGAAGAAGACGTAGGAGCGAAGGAATCAAGCAAACGGAGCCGCAAGGCAAAAAGGGGGTGGCCCACGCGGCCAGGTACAGTGCCGCGTGGGACTACCCGTTGGGCCTCGTGGCTTGATGCCCGAGAGCAAGGCTTTGATACCTGCAAAAGTAAACGGGATTAGGTTGAGACTCCAAGTGCAGAGTGTATAGTAAGTGGAAGACAGTTTTCCCCACGAGGGGTGACTCGAGGGTTTAATATCGAACTCTCGGGGAATCTGAAGTGGTAGATTTATCTTCTTATCCTTCTTTTGGTTACCTACAAAACAAGGTTAGATGTTTTGGTCCTCAACCTCACCTGTGGTTGTCAAGCACAAGGTGTAAGAATGATATCAGGATAGTTATGCAATGCAAACAAGAAATAAATATGCAATGATGGTGGATGCAATGGTAAATGATATTTTTGGGTTTTTGAATGATGTATGCAAGATGAAAAGTATTTTTGTATTTTCGGATTTAATGATGGCTGAAAATAGAAAAGTGGTATATGGTGTTGGAAAGGTGTTTCTTATGATTAAAAATGGACTGGGGTTCATGGTTTCACAAATGCACTCTCTCTTTATAAAGTGGTAGACAATGGAAACACACAGTTAACATATGAGATTGCAACACAGGGTTTGATAACAAGTTACTTAGATATATGGGCATCACGTCCTAACATAGAGATCTTTTGGTTATTAACCTCTCTTATACTCCACCAAGATGCGAACTAAATCATAACACCTCAGTAATTAAGATAACTCAGAGTATAGCATTAAGTATCATGACATGAAGTGAAAATAAGAACATGCTAGATCTAGTCATGGAGTAGTGGCAATGGTCACGCCCACATCCCCGGTAGCATGGTATTTTAGTTTATCCCTAGTGAGGTAACAAAGTAAGGTAAAGATACCAAAGTGGATCGCAGAACTTTCTCTCACGTTCACTGCACTAGCCACCCCCCGTTACTCCAACTAATGCACACGTTCCCCACACACGCTCTCATAAACATGCTTGATCAAAACAAGTAGACAAGAACGGGGTACATAATATGCATCTATACTCATAACTGAAACAAACATTGCAATCTCAAACATATATTAACTCATAAAGATCCACCACAAAGGTATTACAACGGTGACCGTAATCATGTTCAGCAGCTCATACGGTGCTAATTAGTGAAGCTCAAGAGAGGAGAGATACATAAGTTACTTCCACAAACCCATAGTCCAGAGGTGGACTACTCCCTCTTCATCATGGAGACGGTGGAGAAGTCGATGGAGAAGATGGAGACCACGCCGGCAGCGCCCCGCCGGAGTTTTCCCCCTCCAATCTGCAGCTCCTGATCTCCGTTTCGGTGTTTCTGTGTTTGTGCGGCGCTCCTTCCAGAGAACGTCGGGGGACCTTTTTTATAGGCGTTTTTAGGTCAAGACGATGTCGGTGGAGCGAAGATCGACGGCAACGGAGCCACGAGGGCCAAACGGTGGGCCCCACGCGGCCACAGTACCTGGCCGCGTGGGCCCCCCGTTTGGGCCTCGGCCTCCGTTTGTTCGCTTCCTTCGCCCACAGGTCTTCTTCCTTCCAAATATTGACGCCCGTAAATTTCCAGGTGATTTCGTTGACGTTTGGGTCCCTGAAACATTAAAATAAGAAAACGGGGTTTTCTGCCTGTGCAGGGTTAATTCCATAAAAATAGGAAATAAATGAATATTCCCAAAATCATTATAAAACATTGATATAACCCTTATATGATGCAAATATGATTGGAATATAAGCAATTAAAGTGCAAAGTTCATGTATGCATTTTACATGCATCAACATCCCCAAGCTTAATCCATGCTCGTCCTCGAGTATGAAGATGATAAAACTAACATGGACTTTGCAATTTAATACTTAACAATGGATATCAAAGATGATTACTATTGCTACATATAGTCAAATGATTCATTCTTCAAAGGAGTAGCAATATGCAAATAGTTTATGAAGTGATATCAAGTATTCAAGACAAGGATGTTCATTGATAGTTCACAAAGTGTAACATGGTAGCAAGTAATATGGAACACATGTATGCATAATGATAAGTAGAACATCCTACAATGGTCATAGAGTGTAGATGAAAATCTGAATATGATAGGTGTACACTTTGGAAAGATGTATATGTGAGTAGAGGTAAAGCATGCATAAGTTTCATCCAACTTCCAAACTCTTCTACTTAAGTTAATGATTGCAATAAGGTATTCATTGGTGTCAAGCTCTCATTGCCCCTATCATAGCATCTTGAATGATTAAGGTTAAAGTGAAAGCAAATATGAGTAGTGTGCTTGATAAAGAATGGGTTGAATGTCTCATGCCCCTTGAATACAAGTACTTACACCATGTGTTACTCAACTTGGGAAACAAAGCAAGTTCAATTAAATATCATTGTAAGCATAATAGTATCATCAAGAGCGTCAACTGGGGTACCTCTTGTCCCAAGATATGGAACAAGCCCATATCAAAATGACAAGACAAACAAACAAAATGAACAATCTCAACACCCTTTTTATTTACCATTTGGAATAGTTTTTTATTGCAAGGTGTATCACAGAAGGTTCACCATAGTATGTAAGTAAATTTCCACCATGAATGATGCATGGCTTAGATTAGCGGCCCAGGCGTCTCTCTAACCATTTACACAAACTCATTTAAACTCACTCTATTTCCACATTTATTTCAACATGATAAGCATCCATAGACAAAAGCACATGATATCAACTAAATGAGATGAAGAGCGTGTTGAAAGCTTGCCATGTGACAGCACATATGGGCTAACTTCCAACCCAAAACATTCATCAAGCCACAAACATCATAATCTTAATCACAATGGGTCAAGTTTTATTATGCAAATAAAAGAACATTGTGCATCAAGTTCGTGAGAGCTATATAACCAATTTTTTTCCATTGCAATCAATAACATAAACATTTTCATTCAGAGGTAAGATAACACAAACAACATGTTAAACATACTCGGAATAGCATAAAGCCAATAGGTAGATATGGTGGACTCACTGGAATAACTTTGGTTGAAGGTGTTGGAAACAAGTTTTTGCTTGTTGGAGTTTTTGGGCTAGCAAAAGGGAGAAAGTTGACCATCTAGATGCATGCATGAGTGTCCATAGAACTAACTAATCCATGTTAAACCAAGTAAATAACAATCAGCACCAAAACATGAATAAGTGATAGCTCTACAAAAAGAATTTGCAAACTATTACTCATAAACAAGCTCATGAATCATGCAACTATATGTATCATTAAAAATCAAGTCAAACATCCCTTTTCCCAATCTTATAAAAGCATCCAACATATTTCAACCCATATTTCCAGTAGCTCTCTCATATATAATTGATAGTGTGGTGGTCTCTCAAGACTCAAACAAAAACAAAAAACGACGCTCCAAGTTTATGCGATAAAGTGTTTCGATCGAAAAACAGAAGTTGGACGTGTGCAAACCGAGAGTGTGTAGGTCCAGCGGGGTTGTCTTCACATCCCCAAGCTTATGGTCTTCACCATCCTTGGATAGCTCTTGGTGCATCTCCTCCAATCCCTGTGAAAAAACTTCAAAACACCGTTTCTCCCCTCTTTTCTGTGGGGTGCATTAATAGTGATAAACAAATAGGTTCCTTGCTGCATATAATCCTTGAACAAAAATTCATATGACATGTCCAGAAAGTGTATAATGTTGTATGCCTACTCATAAACTCAATTGGATCAAAAAGATTCAACTTAAAAGCTCAAAGCATGCATCAAACAAAATGGGACAGAATCTGTCCAGAAAAACAGCAGCAGCAAAACGTATTTTTCTACCCTACCAAACTTTCTCGAAAAATTCCGAAAAATTCATGCATACAGAGGATGAAAAGTTGCAACTACAGTTCAAATATGAGCTCATTCGGAGTTACAGAATAAGAATTAAAAATCATACCGTGCACTGACTTGTGCAGGAATAAAATCTCCGAACGCTATAAGCAACTTTTTCAAACCAAAAAGGGTAAAACTTGGCACTTTATTAAAAACTCCAGAACCTAACTAGACACAAAATCTCTTGTTACAGCAAGAGGACACAAAGAAAAATCACACAAAAAATAACCGGGTTGCCTCCCGCAAAGCGCTTTCTTTATAGCCATATAGCTAGGCTTCTTACTTGTTGTTTTATTGTGGACGAAGCTCATGAGGGAGCTTGAACTTTGGTGGTTCCCTCTTCCTTGGAAAGTGTTCCATGCACTTCTTGTGTGGAAACTGAAACTTTACATTCCCTTCCTTTGAATCAATGATAGCACCTGTGGTACGAAGAAAAGGTCTTCCAAGAATAATAGGACTAGAGGTTTTATTCCCCATATCCATGATTAGAAAATCCACAGGCACAAAAGTCATATGTAACTCTACCATAACATCACTTACTTTTCCCAAAGCATGTTTAATAGAGTCATCAGCAAGTGCTAGTTCAATAGAGCATTTTTCAAGATTTTTCAATTCAAGCACTTCATATAGTTCTTTAGATAAAACAGAGACACTAGATCCTAGATCAAGTATGGCATGGTGTGTCTCTTTTCCAATAGTTACTAGTACCTTAGGTATCCACATATCCCCAAGCTTAGGTGGTATCATAGCCTCTTGGTTGTACCTAGCAATCTTTTCTTTCAAGACATGATTAGCAATATAAGAACCAAAACCTGCTTGGTTAGTGTTGATGGAAGGATCACTTGCAAATTTTTGTAAGATAGATATTAATTCATGCAAGCTACAATTTTCTAAGTCAAGCAAAGGATCCTTGACTTCATTAAGCATTTTAACTTCCTCAACTTTCTTTTCCAACTCAATCAGCATAAGAGATTCATCATGTTCAGTTTCTTTAGCTTCTTCTTTTAAACTACCAAGTTGAGACATGAGTGGCAACAAATATTCAGGGTAGTTCAATAATTCATCAAGAGTTTCCTCCAAAGTAAGAGGAACATTTTCAGCAATGTTAACAGAATTCATTCCAACCACAGGTGATGCTTGTGGTTTCCCTGCAGACATACTCAATAAAGTGGCTTGATTATCAGCTAGTTTAGACAAAGCTTTGTCTAGTCCTGCAGCTTGGAGTTGTAAGCCTTTAATATCAGAACTAATAGAAGCAACAGACTTATTCAACTCTTGTATCATGGTATTATGACTAGCAACTTGTTCCATGAGAATTTTGTTAGCCTCAGAATTATCATTGCGTGATAACATAGGCTTCCAATTATTATCATTAGCATTAGGATATGGAACAAAAGGACGATTGTTGGGAACATATGGGGGTTTATTATAAGAGTTATAATTGTTGTTACCATACCCATTATTACCATAGTTCCTAATGAAGTTGACATCAATATTTTCAGAATTGTTTCCAACTAGTTCTTGCAAAGGAACATTTTCAACACTAGGTTTATTAAGCAAAGCAAGAATAGTATCCATTTTAGATGACAAATCATTAGTTTCTTCAATAGAGTTCACTTTCTTAGAAGGATTAGGTGCCCTATCAGTATGCCATTGACTATAGTTTTGTAAAATGCTTTCCAATATATTTTTAGCTTCTACTATAGTCTTACTCATAAAAGCACCTCCAGCAGCAGAATCAAGTATGTTTCTAGACATGTAGTTTAAACCATTGTAGAAAGAGTGTAATATGGTCCATTCATTAACTCCATGTGAGGGACAAGTTCTAAGCATAAGTTTTATCCTATCCCAAGCCATAGCAACATGTTCATTTTCATTTTGCCTAAAAGAAAGGATGTTGTTTCTATTTTGCAAAATTTTAACAGGGGGATAATATTTCTTAATGAAAGCTTCTTTTAGATCATCCCAAGAATTAATACTACCAGATGGCAAGGAATGCAACCACTCTTTAGCTTTTCCTCTAAGTGAAAAAGGAAATAACTTCAGTTTTAGGATATCACTTTCCACATTTTTAAACTTTTGCATGTCACATATTTCAACAAAGTCATGAAGATGCATAGAGGCATCCTCCATAGCACTACCACCAAATTGTTCCCTAGTTATCAAGTTCAACAAACTAGGACTTACTTCATAACTCTCAGCATTTATCTTAGGTGTGGCAATAGCTCTCGTGATAAATTGATCATTAGGAGTGTTTGTGTAGTCACACAACTTAGTTCTTTCTCCCATTTTAGCAAGTTTTTTTTGGTATTTTTAATTTTTTATGCAAAACTGAAATAAATATGATATGATATGCAATGACACTAACAAAACAAATAAATTGCTTTGTAAGTAAAGATGGATAAGATGGTGCTCACGTAGGTGCAACCTCCCCAAGCTTAGGTGTTAGCACAAGTTGGTGACGTTGACTTTGTTGTGAGATGAATGCGATGATGCACACCCTTGGATAAATCTCTCAGCTACGATTCCCCGGCAACGGCGCCAGAAAACGTCTTGATGATCCCGAAGAGCAAGGCTTGATACCTGCAAAATAAACGGGATTAGGTTGAGACTCCAAGTGCAGAGTGTATAGTAAGTGGAAGACAGTTTTCCCCACGAGGGGTGACTCGAGGGTTTAATATCGAACTCTCGGGGAATCTGAAGTGGTAGATTTATCTTCTTATCCTTCTTTTGGTTACCTACAAAACAAGGTTAGATGTTTTGGTCCTCAACCTCACCTGTGGTTGTCAAGCACAAGGTGTAAGAATGATATCAGGATAGTTATGCAATGCAAACAAGAAATAAATATGCAATGATGGTGGATGCAATGGTAAATGATATTTTTGGGTTTTTGAATGATGTATGCAAGATGAAAAGTATTTTTGTATTTTCGGATTTAATGATGGCTGAAAATAGAAAAGTGGTATATGGTGTTGGAAAGGTGTTTCTTATGATTAAAAATGGACTGGGGTTCATGGTTTCACAAATGCACTCTCTCTTTATAAAGTGGTAGACAATGGAACACACACAGTTAACATATGAGATTGCAACACAGGGTTTGATAACAAGTTACTTAGATATATGGGCATCACGTCCTAACATAGAGATCTTTTGGTTATTAACCTCTCTTATACTCCACCAAGATGCGAACTAAATCATAACACCTCAGTAATTAAGATAACTCAGAGTATAGCATTAAGTATCATGACATGAAGTGAAAATAAGAACATGCTAGATCTAGTCATGGAGTAGTGGCAATGGTCACGCCCACATCCCCGGTAGCATGGTATTTTAGTTTATCCCTAGTGAGGTAAAACAAAGTAAGGTAAAGATACCAAAGTGGATCGCAGAACTTTCTCTCACGTTCACTGCACTAGCCACCCCCCGTTACTCCAACTAATGCACACGTTCCCCCACACACGCTCTCATAAACATGCTTGATCAAAACAAGTAGACAAGAACGGGGTACATAATATGCATCTATACTCATAACTGAAACAAACATTGCAATCTCAAACATATATTAACTCATAAAGATCCACCACAAAGGTATTACAACGGTGACCGTAATCATGTTCAGCAGCTCATACGGTGCTAATTAGTGAAGCTCAAGAGAGGAGAGATACATAAGTTACTTCCACAAACCCATAGTCCAGAGGTGGACTACTCCCTCTTCATCGGAGACGGTGGAGAAGTCGATGGAGAAGATGGAGACCACGCCGGCAGCGCCCGCCGGAGTTTTCCCCCTCCAATCTGCAGCTCCTGATCTCCGTTTCGGTGTTTCTGTGTTTGTGCGGCGCTCCTTCCAGAGAACGTCGGGGGACCTTTTTATAGGCGTTTTTAGGTCAAGACTATGTCGGTGGAGAAGATCGACGGCAACGGAGCCACGGGCCAAACGGTGGGCCCCACGCGGCCACAGTACCTGGCCGCGTGGGCCACCCCCGTTTGGCCTCGGGCCTCCGTTGTTCGCTTCCTTCGCCCACAGGTCTTCTTCCTTCCAAATATTGACGCCCGTAAATTTCCAGGTGATTTCGTTGACGTTTGGGTCCCTGAAACATTAAAATAAGAAAACGGGGTTTTCTGCCTGTGCAGGGTTAATTCCATAAAAATAGGAAATAAATGAATATTCCCAAAAATCAATAAAACATTGATATAACCCTTATATGATGCAAATATGATTGGAATATAACATTAAAGTGCAAAGTTC